>SNQJ01S0008272.1:202055-214973 GCA_010110895.2 Picea sitchensis
CTTTCTGGCAATGAGCACAAGATTAGAAGAGCCCTAACCTCATCATCAAAGTCCACTTTTACAGAACTTAGTTGATTAGTAACCGTATTAAAATCATTTAAATGATTTGCAACAGACCCACCTTCCAACATATTCATATTAAATAATCTCTTCATTAGAAATACCTTATTGGATGTTGAGGGTTTTTCATACAATTTGGCCAATGCATCCATCAAACCCTTCATTGTCTTTTCTTTGGAAATATTGAAAGCCACCGACGCTGCCAGGCTCAACCGTATCGTTCCTAGAGCCTTTCTGTCAAGAATATCCCATTCTTCGTCCTTCGTAACCACCGACTTATTTTCTATTCCGCTCAATGGTAGGAATAGATCCTTCTGATATAAATAGTCTTCCATTTGCATCTTCCATAACTGGTAATTTTGGTTGTTAAATTTCTCGACCCTAAACTTTCCATCTTTCGACATTGCTCCCACTTGAACCAGGAACCCTCTTTTCCTGCGAGTTACCTTTTGCTCTGATACCAGTTATTAGAAAAATAGAACCGCAGAGAAATAAAATAAAACAAATGCGGAAACAAAACACAGAAGATACACAATACAAGAGAGACACAGATTTACGTGGTTCACTCAGTGTGGGCTTTTTCCACTAGAGAAATTGCCAGGTCCTTCCTTTATTATTATCCATCAAATGAAGGGATACAACCTATAGCAAAACCTGTTGTAACTTCCTCTTCTTTATCTCACAGTCTCCTCTGTCAGAATACAATATTCGCAATCAACCATAGTCACAATACATTTCCCTCATAAAAGAGGGTTGCCTTCTAGGGAAAAAAACCCTAACATAATCTCTATCATTAGATCTTTGACCTTATCATGAACGGTCCAGATTTACAATGAAATTACAATATACATTTACAAGGAAATTTTTCCTTTAGGGGCTTTTCTCCTGAACCCTCGCTGGGGGCTTGCTTTCCCCCAGACCCCCCAGCCGGGGGGATATCCCTCCCGGACCCCGCAGAGGGGGTACCCCCCCTCTGCACTCCCCCACGTGGAAGAGTGTACATACTTCTGGGGTGTAAATACTTCATGGGGTATAAACATGGTTGAAAGTAAAATACCTTTGAATCAGGAAGATAATCAGGCTCCACAACCAACAAAATGTACCCAAACATGCTAAAAGATCTAAACAGTTATATCTCAGATCTAACACAATGATGCAATAACAAAATAATCAGAAGACAAGGAACACACCATCAATCACACAAAACAATAAGATATATGTGGTTTACCCTCTCCCTAGGGCTACATCCACAGAAATGTGTTTCTTGATATTATAGGAAAACATACAGTTCTATCTGCGCTCTTAGCTTGTAGATCTCTCTCTTCTTCTTTCTTCCTCTCCCCTCCCTGTGCACCCATTTGCAGGGTCGATCTTCGCAGCCAAATGAAGATATTACAATACCATAAGGCTCTCACACTTAGCACTTCTCTTTCTCATAATACAATAATCACTCAACCAATAATAACCATCACAACAACAACAACCCACACTAACGAACTTCTCTTCTCCCATCTAGGTTCATATTTATATATTACAATATCTCTTGGACATCCTCAGGTTGAAACCTAGGTTTCAAAAACCCTACTTACCAAAACCCTAGGTCAACTTGACCCATGTTTTCTGGGCTTCACCAACTTTTCCTTCCTTCTTTCCCGTGAGGTGCTCCAAAGCATCTATTGGTGGGATTTTCCGCTCGCTGATTTTTCCACTATCTATCTTCCTTGCTGATCTATTCTCTCGATCTTCTCATCCAACGACTCGTCTTCCCTTGATTCACTCATTCTTTTCTTCTTTTCTAACCACTTTGACCTGATCTCAGTCAGTCTGTCTTCTTCACAGTTCTCACTTCACCTTTTCTTCCATAATCTTCGCTTTCTTCCATAACCAAGGGCCAACAGGCCCCTAACACTCACCTGTGACTCATCCTGAGGCATTGTAAATCTGAATCTTCTATTTTCCTTTGACTTCAGACTGCGCAGCGTAACCTGTGCGTGTTTCTCAATTCCTCCCCATTGTGTGCAGATTCTATTTTCTGTGTATACGATGTTCACATTCCTAGGATAATCATCTTCATCAGCATTGATATTGTAACATCCTTGCAATTTTTGAAGAGGTGGAGTCCATTCATCCTCATCTTTATCTAGAGGGAGGTTAGGTGCCTCCTCAAATAATTTCTATCTTACAACCTGTAAAGCTTGATCTACCATAGGGTATTGAATTTCAAATAAGAATGTGACTACAAAATTCTGATTCATACCTTGCCAATCTACAGTGGTGAGGCGTAGTTCTTCTTGAAGATACCAGTTGATAGGCATTGTATCCAATGTGTTAATGAATTTATGCATTCACTACTCCTGAGGAATGCTGCTCCAGGCTTCCTCATAACTTCACACATGGTATTTCAGACAAATTTGACTTGTGTATCTAACTTCGCATCCTTGTATCTTATCTGAGAATCGTACTGTCATCAAAGTGCAACATTGCACCCAGTCCACAAAGTTATGCTTATGTGCTCCCCACCATCTTGTTGAAGTTTATTTCAAGGCCTCGTCCAGTGTCAATAGTCTCTGTTGTACTGGCACAATTTCTTCAAATTCCAGTAAGAAAGTTTCTAAGTGATTCAAACCATAAAATGTGGGAAAATTACTTACTATCGTGCCGATCCAGCGAACTTCTCTGGTCAATCTAGCACATCGCCACGCAGAAACTTCATACATTTTATTCTTCTAGTTTTCTAGTACTTCTTCCGAATCTGATGAACATGTGTTGTCACTTCACCAGCTTAAATTCCCATTTGATGTAGGATTAATGTAATCCTGTTGTTGTGCTGTCAATTTTTATATATTCTCTAGATCATATGTGTGGTCTTCTTCTCTGATGTGCTCTATATATATGTGACCTTCATCAGGATCCAAAGGTGAAATGACCCTAAGGCCATCACCTTCAAATGTCATTCTTCTTTTCTTTAAGTCAATAACGGTAGAATTATTGAAGGCCTAATCAATTCCTAACAACGCGGGATAAGGATAGCTATCGTCAAATATCTCAATTACTTCGAAGTCTACAAACGTTCTGACCTCGTCGATGTCCACAGGGACATGTTTTAGTCTTCCAAAGGATCTCACAACCTGTTGATTAGCCATCCTAAGCATGATAGGGAAATATATCAACTTAGGTTTTCGCATCAGTGCCCAGGTCTTCTTTGTCATGGCATTGACCTTCGACCCTAAGTCGAGGACCACATAATCTCCAATTTGAGCATTTAGGTGTAGTTCCTTATTTGCCCTTATCTTTTTAGATACTTGATGTACTTCCCTACTCAGTAAGGGATCTACCTTCCCTAACTCATACTGTTTGATTAAATTTTGTAGTTCTTGTACAACGCTCTCATCCTTTATCAATTTAATGCAAGTACACAAGAATCCCATAAGCTTACTTACCTCTTTTCCTTCTCTGGGTGAAGAAGACTAATCAAATTCTAGAGGCATTCCACATTCTCTTACTTTTGGTTGAGCCTTTGATGAAGAAGCCTGATCTCTTTCAAATTATTTTCTTTCCTCTTCAAATGTTTGTTTCTCTTTATTTGGATCAAACTCTTGTGTCTTCTCTGCAAATTTCTTGACCCTTGATTCCTCTATAATATTCCCTGGGGTCACTTTGTCTTCTCCTATAGCAGCACCTCCTCTAGTAATAACAACGACTCTAGGATCTACTCCATGAGGTTCTGTTGAGATTATTTTTACTTGTTGGTTTCCTCCTCGTCTCTCCTGAAGTTTGGATAACAACGCAGGACAATGTTCTATGACCTGTTCAAATGAGTTGCAGTAGCTGCAAGTGGTACAAGGGTTCTGACACTCCCTTTCCAAGTGACCTGGTTGTGCGCATTTATAGAAAATGATATGACCTCAACCTCGACCCATGCCTCCTCCTTGTCCTCTTCCTATGAATCCACCACGAGGGTTGAAGTTTCCTCTTCTCGGGGAATTAAACTGCGTATTATTTCCTTCCTGTTGCATCTCTCCTTGAATCCTATATGTATCCCTTGACCTTTCATGCAAGAGATCATAGACTCTACAGTCCTTCTCATCATGCCCCATAGATTTACAGAATGTGTAGTAAAGATTTTTAGGTGTCTGAACATATTTTTGCATGTAATAACATTCACCAGGGCAATTTCTATTTCTACATACCTCACACCAAGGTAGAGTAACCTGCTTCAAAGGGCTCGGAGCTCCAGAAGCCAAGTATTCATGAAATAGGGACAGTTCTCCTTATTGTGACCTTCTGACTTGCATTTGATACACTAGATGTCTTATCTTTTATATTTTCCCTTGTCTTTATTCATATCTTCAACCTGTAGAGATAAGCTAGTTAGATGACTCAAAATTTGACTCATACCTAAGCTAGACTCTCCCATAGGGGATTATTCTAGTTTCATGGCGATCTTTGGTGCCTCAGCCTACCAAGAAATATTCTTCTACATCAGAGGGACTCTGGTATGTGGTAGGAGGTTAGCAATGAACCATTCCTTATTCTGCTCATCTGGGATCTTAAAACTCAAACAACCTGTCAAGGTCTTAAACCTATGATCAAATTACCAAACAGGTTCAACTACTTTCTTCCTGATTTCTTTCATCTTTGTAATTCACTGTGATTATGACTTGGGTTTCTTGAATTCAACAATCAACGCAATCTTAATCTCGTTCAACGGTTTCGGTTGTGCAACTCCTTGGACAAATTTCATGTACCAGCTCAGTGCGCGGTCTCTTATGGTAGTACTAAATTGATCTCTCTTAATAGCTTCATCGATGGCATTCTTAATAGTCCACACAACCTCACATAAAACCCAGTGTTTATCAGTATCTTCAGATCCATCTCCCCTAAAGGTGGGTAACCTCATCTCATCTCCCATAGATCTTCCTAGTTTTCCTGACTGAGTATGTGTTGAACTGCTTGTAATAGTGCTCTGAGTACTCTAATAACTCTGACTACTCTGGTTACTTAATGCTGCTAAAACAATAGGAGGAGTAATAGTACTTACTTTGGTAGTTGGCACATTTCCTGAGGTTTCTGATTCTTCTCGACGAGCTTCTTCAGTCTTCCTTTCCTCTTCCCTAGAAGACTCTGAATGTTGCTTGTTCAATAACTCTTCTTCTTCTCCACTGTATAACCCTTCTTCTCATGATAGTGGTTTGTTATTCTTCTCAAAAAAGTTCACCAAAGGAACTTTTCTGAAGGTTCTCCAAATGTGCGTATGTCCAACCTCTGTGTTGTTGTCGTTGTCTGAATTCTTGAAAATTAGCTTTTCAATCTGACCAACTACTGTATCTTCAAGATGTTCTTCTCATGAAATATCATCTTGATCTTCAACTTCAAAAAGTGTTAAAATTTTCCTCTCACCCCCTTAAATAAATATCTCTCTGCTTGGCTATATGAATCTACTCTATCAATAGAAAACTCAGTGATGTACCCTCCAATGGTTCTATCAAACTAATGATCTACTGCTCTGGACATAGGGTTATCAAATATCTTGACCTTCTTGATCATCTCCAATGTCCAAACCACATGTGATCTAGATCTAATCTCAAATTAGGTATCTTCCAATCTAGATAACCACTTGTATAGCTCCTTATGAATTCCTCCAAAGAAAATCTCATGTATATCAGTAAAAATATACCTTCCCAACCAGTCTTTTTTGCTAAGATTAGGGTTCTTGTTTTGGGCTTCCGCGAAGTCATTCTCTTGTTCTTTTATCCACTTCTGAATATCTATATTCGATGGAAACCACCTTGACATTCCCTCAAGAAGATCTCAGTCCTAACAACAGAACCATTTGTTGGGACATAGGGCAGACCCAAGGTTCATTTCTAACAACGCACCAACAGGCCCTTTCGGCAACACCTACGAGGAAGATGCAGTCTCGCCCGAAGTAGCAATAGGGGTTTGTAGGACACAAGTGTCTACAACCAAAGGAAATGCAAAGTAGATCCAATACAATAGCACCACAACATCTAGATATAATTTACTAGCTTAAACCTATTTTGCACAGTTATATCTCAGATCTAACACAATGATGCAATAACAGAATAATCAGAAGACAGGGAACACAACATCAATCACACAAAACAACAATATATACGTGGTTCACCCTCTCCCTAGGGATACATCCACAAAATTGTGTTTCCTGATATTATAGGAAAACATACAGTTCTATCGGCGCTCTTAGCTTGCAAATATGTCTCTTCTTCTTTCTTCCTCTTCCCTCCCTATGCACCCAGCTACAGGGTTAATCTTCGCACACAACTGAAGATCTTACAATACCAGAAGGCTCTCATAGTTAGCACTTCTCTTTCTCACAATACAATAATCACTCAACCAATAATAACCATCACAACAACAACAACAACCCACACTGAAGAACCCCTCTTCTCCCATATAGGTTCTTATTTATACATTATAATAGCTCTCAGACATCCTTAGGTTGAAACCTAGGTGTCAAAAACCCAACTTACCAAAACCGTAGGTCAACTTGACCCACGTTTTTCAGGATTCACTAGCCTGCTCTTCCTTCTTTCCCATGAGGTGCTCCAAAGCATCTATTGGTGGATTTTTCCGCTCACTGAGTTGTACATGATCAATATTCCTTGCTGATATGTTCTCCTCGATCTTCTCATCCAACGAATCGTCTTCCCTTATTGTGCTCCTTCTTTTCTTCTTCTGTAACCACTTCGACTTGATCTTAGTCAGTGTGTCTTCCACACAATTCACACTTCACCTTTTCTTTCGTAATCTTCACTTTCTTCCATAACCAAGAGCCAACACTCCTCCAACAATATGTCCCAAGTAAACAAGTTGTTGGCATGTTCTACGGGAAAAGTGTGCTTTTTATTGATGGAAAGAACAACAACGACGATGGAAAACATGAACAACATAAGCACAGGAGGAGAAGCAAACAATATGCAGAGATCAAATCTCATAAGGGAAAGCGCAGTACAAAAACATGATCAGGATCAAAATATCCACAGAACAAACTAGGGCCGTTGAGAATTCAAATACCTGAATACCTGATAGCCGTTGGATCACTTTTGAGTGGAAGGAGAGGATAAGATGAAAGATCTGAGATCTCAATCATCCGAGTTTCTGTCAGCAGTCAGATTGAATTAATGGAAGGATAGGATAAGTGGGGGAAAACGATTGAGAATTCGATCATTCGAATACCCGTTAGTTGTCGGATCAAATTACATGAAGGATAGGATAAATGGTGCATAAGGTTTGAGAATTTGATTATCTGAATCTTTGTCAGCTGTTAGATTGAATTAAGTAGAAGGATAGGATAAGTAAATTTGGAGAGCCATTGGATTTAATCCAAGGAAAAGATGCATCGCAAACAGATTGAACCATTGATCTAAGATCTTGATCAAGTGAACATCATTCATTTCAGGCCTAAAGTTATGAGGATGTTACGCTCCAGAGAAATCACTTCAAGAATTTCCAGTTGAGATTTGAAATACCCAATCCCGGAGAGTCAGAGAGCTGAAATACATTCTTGACCACCGGATCTTCCAAGATAGATCTCAATCGTCAGATCATCTGAAGAATATATCAAGTGTCATATCATTTGAAGTGAATCTAGGTCATCTGATATAGAGCGTTAGATCGTCCGAAGTGAATTTGGGTCGTCTGATATAGAGCGTCAGTTTGAGTTTTGAAATTACCGAAGCCCAGAGACTCGGAAAGACGAAATAAATTCTCGACCGTCAGATCATTTGAAGTAGATCGTAGTCGTCAGATCATTCAAAGAAGATCTCATGCGTCAAATCATCCAAAGTGAATCTGGGTCATCTGATCCAGAGTGTAAGTTTGATTTTGAATTTCTCAAAGCCCGGAGACCCAGAAATCCGAAATAAATTTGCGATCATCGGATGATATGAAGTAGATTGCACTCATCATATCATTTGAACATGATCTCAAGCGTCAGATCGCCCAAAGTAAATATAGGCCATTTGATCCAGAAAAGATGTAGTGTAATCCTATGGACTCCGGGTAAAGACCCGAAGTAAGCCTCAATCGTCCGATCCAAGAGGACATGTGGTAGTAATCTGCATACTTTGAGGGGAAGTAAAGTTTGAGACTTGATATTTCAGAAGTCCGGAGACCCGAAGGAGATATCGACCA
This sequence comes from Picea sitchensis, assembly GCA_010110895.2. Taxonomy (NCBI): domain Eukaryota; kingdom Viridiplantae; phylum Streptophyta; class Pinopsida; order Pinales; family Pinaceae; genus Picea; species Picea sitchensis. The sequence continues at coordinate 210,291 of SNQJ01S0008272.1, forward strand.
TTGATGGAGAAAGGTGCCGTAGAACCATTGATCTGGTTGAAAGGTCAAATTCCTGAAGTGGAGGCAGAGTCGTCGATTGAGAAGGATAGGTGTCCACAGATCATCAACTCCAGAAGATTAGCATATGAAAGAAAGTAGGGTTTGATATTTGAAATTCCTGAAGCCCGAATCATGAAATAAATCACAACCATTGATTTAAGAAGGTTAGATCTGATTCACAGATCGTGAAAGAACAAATTTGAACAGTTAGTTCAGGAGCACCATCAAGATAATGAGATCAACAGTCCCATCGCATTGCGGGGATTGAAGATGTGAGAACTTTAAAATTTTTAAGGCGAGCTACAATCGAAACCACGATTTCGGAAAAAGGACACATGGAGGCTCGAGGTAAATTGCAGGGGCAAAAAGGAGTCTGATTCAAACCACCTTTGGAAACGCTCACAATCGCGTGGTCACATGAGATCATCGCCCAAGGTCATATTGAGAAATGGATATAGTGCTCACTAAACCGAGATTGAGAAGAACCTTTTGAATAGGCGTTTGGTCACCGCCGGTGGCCACATGAAGGAAGGGGCTTAGAAGCCAAAGAAGCCAAAAACAACTGACTGTAACTACTAGAGAAGACAAAAAGTTGTGATTGCCAGAGAAGCCAAAGAATCTCAGGATAATGCCTGCTAGTGATGAATAGGTTCATGATAACTACCAGAGAAGCCAAAGAATATTGGAATAATGGCCACTGATGATGAACATATTCATAATAACCACTAGAGAAGATGAAGAGCTCGAATGATGATCAGGCAGAGGACTCGGCATGAGTAATACATGAAGAACATAAAAGATAGTGTGCTTTTTCGATGGTTATGCATGTGGGTAGGAGGAGAAGCGGGGTAGTACTTGAAGTGGAGATTAGAGGCGCAGTGTACATAATGTAGAGGCAACACATAGAATAAAATTCTAAAGAAAATAGGAACAACGTGGTGTTGTGTGGAGGAAGAAAAAGAGTAGAGAACAGAAGAATAAAGATGCAGAAGCGGAACAGAGCATAGAAGTTGAAGAAGGCAGAGGAGACATGGANCAGAGATAAAACAAGTAAGTAAAGTTTTATATCTCATGGTGGTAGGGTGGTTCTAGGGAGGACTGTTGTCCTTAGAGTTTTAAGTGGGTGCTTGAAAACATAGAGTTGTTGCTTCCATCTGTTTGTAGCCAAAAAAACTAGGGTGGTAGGGTGGTGCAAGGGAGAACCATTGTTCTCTGTTATACAGGTTGGTGCCTGTGTGATTAGAAGTTGATGCTTCCATCTAGTTGGTGTTTGAACACTCAAGGAGTTGGTGCTTCCTTCTAGTGGGTGCTAGAGAAACCAGAGAGTTGGTTCTTTCAACAAGATGCAACTTGTAATACAGAGGTTGTAGCCTCATTTTGAGTTGGTTATCAAAGATAGATTATGTATAGAACATAAAAGAGTGCCTATCATTCGAAGAAGAAGAGGTTTTCTCCCTTTATGGGTTTCCTCAAGAATATCTGTGTTGGCCCTTGACCAAGTTTTGAAGAACTGTGGTCATGTTTGACCATTTTTGGGACTTAGACAGGCTAGTCGAAGACAAAGCGCAAGGTGAAGTGGAGATCATGGGATCTCACCCCTTTTTAAGGGATTTTTGGGTTTAGGGTTTATGTAATGGGTATGGGATGTCATCCCATGGGCTTACACATGTTTAGGCCGATTTTGTAATGTATAAATAGATATCTAGGCGATGTAAGAAGTACTAGACCTAGTAGAATCATCTTAGTGCGGATCTAGAGGCTTTGTGCATACTATGTGTTAGGACTTGTAGAGCTAAGTGCAAGTGATTGTAAGAAGCTTGTGTGTAGACTATAGGAAGGATTTGTGCTTTGACCTAGCTCAGGGAAGAAGGATCTGGCGAGGTGCACTCAGATCTCCTGTCCTATGCGGAGTTGGTTTGTAGCTCTGTGCATGTAAGAAGATTGACATAAGACAATAAAGAAGAAGAAGAATTGGTGGACGTAGCCCCACACTGGGGTGAACCACGTATATCTTGTGTTGTGGTTGCTTTGTGCATTGTGGTTGTTATGTTATTGATGTGATTTATTCTTAGTGTAGTAATATATGTTAGATTCTTTGGAGATAGTAGCTTAGTTCTTAGTGATGCGAATGAATGCTATATCTGATCTATTTCTATGTTCTAAGTGCTTGGATGTGTTAGATCTTGTTGAAGATTGCGTTGTTCTGTAATTAGGTTTTCAAACTGTGATGTGAATAAGGGTTAATTACTAATGAATGTTAACTGCTAAGTGTTATGTTAAGTGTTGTAATCACAGATCTTCATCCCAGCTAGGTTGTAGACACTTGAGTCTAACAACCACCCCTACCTATACCTCAGGTGAGACTTTATCTTCTTCACAGGTGTTACCTAAAGGGTCGATAGTTAGGGTTTTGTTGGTGCACTTTTGAAGCATTGAACCCTGGGTATGCCCCCGTGCCAACAAATGGTTCCCTTGTTGGGACTTGAAATTGTGATTGTTGGGAACTAAAGAAAAGAAAAATCTTTGTGCGTAGATCTGTTGCTGTAGTGTGCAGTACTCTACTTGACTACGAAGCTCTGTGCGAAGAAAATAAGTCCGATCTAAAGAAAAGAGGTAAGATATTAAATCTATGTGCTTTGATAAAGGTAAGATAAGTGAAAATTTTTGTTTCGAAAGAATGGATCTAGGAATGCTTGATATATTTTGTCCTAGTCTTAAAGCTAGGGAACAGCTAGAAGAAAGAAGATTTGATATCAGTAGATCTGATAGAAGTAGTGAATGCAAGACCCTAGAAATAAATGGATGCAGGTCCCTAGAAATAATTTTTTGTAGGTTAGTTACTGTGATCCCAGTGCGTAGTATAGGAAAGGTTGGGGATCATTTAAAAGAAGGAGAGGATTAAAAATTTCTTATAGTTGTAGAAGACTAGGATATATTGCTAAGGAATTCCCTGGGAAAGCTCCTAGTTGTCTTTGTTGTAAAGCTATGTATCATGAAGTTTTGGATTTCCCTAGAATGATTGCTAAAGTTGAAAAGATGAATATGAGACAAGAAAATTATTATAATTGGGACAAAGCCGCTCAGTTCTCCTTTGAAGTGTTTAAATGTGCCCTTACGTCTACCCCTCTGCTTCGGCAACCCAATTATAATAAATATTTCTTATTGTACTTGGCCACTGCAGAGTTGACCATCGGTATGGTATTGGTTCAGGAGGATGATTTTCTCTTAGAATATGTGATGTATTACCTAAGCTGAGGGTTGGTTGGACCAGAACTCAATTATTCCCACATTGAAAAACTTGCATTGACAGCAGTTCATGTTGTCCAATGGTTTCGTCATTACATCTTATTTCACAAGACCACCGTCATTTCCATTATGAATCCGTTTCAATACGTGTTGACACGATGTGTGATCGGCGGAAATATCAGTAGATGGATAGTTATCCTCCAGGAATTCGACTTGGATTTTGTCTCGGCGAAATCCAAAAAGTCGTTGGTCTTTGTGGAACTCATCTCAGAACTTTCGGTTGAATCAGGAGATGTTATACCTGAGGAGTCACCTATCAAAGGAGATATGTTTTTGATCGTGTCTTCGGACCCATGGTACGAAGATATACTAGTCTATCTCTAGACTTTGAAATTCCCTACCTCTTTTCTCATGATGAGCGTTGTCATATACACCATCAGGCCAAGAATTATCTCATCCTTGAGGACACTCTGTATCGTCGAGGTGTAGATTTCATCCTTCATCGGTGCCTCACTCATGAAGAGGCGGAAATCATGCGTAACAATTTCCACACTGGAGAATGTGGAGGTCACTTGTCTGGGTTGGCAATAGCCCAGAATATTATATGATCCGGTTACTTTTGGCCAACATTAATCAAATATTGTGTTGAATCGGTCTAGAAGTGTCACCCGTGTCAGATCTTCTCTCAGAAGATGAGGGTACACGCTGCTCCCATGTTTCTCGTCATCACAGTTGGTCCCTTCACCAAGTTGGGGATTGATTACGCTACATGCAACCCTCCTTCCTCAAGGGGGAGCTGTTATATCATCGTAACAGTAGACTACTTCACAAAGTGGGTCAAAGCTATGCTTCCATTTAAATATGATGGAGAGACAACAACTCTCCTTTTGTTTAACTAGATAATAGCAAGGTTCGGCGTCCCGAGAGACATTGTCACTAACAATGGCAGTCACTTTCATAAAAAAATGATGTCTGAGTTAACATAAAATATTGGGTTGAGGATAGAACATTCATCACCCTACTACCCACAAGAAAATGGTCAGGTGGAAGTTGTGAATGAATCCCTTAAGACTATTTTACAGCGAATGATCAATTCTACCAGGTCAAATTGGCATTTGATTTTGTACTCAACATTATGGGCCTACCGAATGTCTGTTAAGACTGCAACTGGTTTCTCACCCTTTCAACTCATTTATGGGCTGGAAGCAGTCTTGCCTATAGAGTGCCATATCTCCTCTCTAAAGTTGGTAGTACAGTTATTTCCAGACACTTCACCGCTTGAAGAGTGTTTATTATATCTTGAGCAGCTTGATGCAGCCTTGGCTAATGAGACTCACAAACAAAAAGTCAAGTGTCAATATGATCGGTCCATCCTTCCTCAAATTTTATCTGAAGGGG
>SNQJ01S0008273.1:0-28852 GCA_010110895.2 Picea sitchensis
AGTTTTTAGATTTTTCTTCAATGGTTTTTTTTAATATATATATTTTTTAAATGTTTTTTTTTTAATTTCAATTTTTTTTGTTTTCTTATTTTTTAAAGTTTTTAATTGATCCAAAAAAATGAATTATATATTTTTGCTAAATATTTAAAAATAATGTTATTTAACTCCAATTATTTTCTATGTATTGAAGTAAAGGTTAAAAAATGTTTTAAAAATGATATTTTCCACTATATTTAAAAAGTATGGAACCATAACTTAATTAAGGACACATAATTATATTAAAAATCTTAATTTTTAAAAAACAAATGGTGTACACCATTTTTAACATTGGATGAAGCATGAAAATATGAGTAAAAACACCATTGAATTATTAAAAAAATAGAAAAGTTTGAAAATAGATGAAAAAACACCATTGAAAAAATAAAATTGTACAATTTGAAAACAAATGAAAAAACAAACATTTAAAAAAAATGGAAATCTTATGTATCAAAAAATTCAAAATATCAAAAAACCACCTAAAAAGGGAGGGGGTGCTACTGGTAGCACCATTTTAAAAAACGGGGTAAAAAACTTGATCCCCCCAAAACGAGAACTCTGTAGAGTTCTCGTTAAGTTGGTAACTATGTTACTTGTTCTTGTAATACAATGGACGAAGAATTTCACACTACAACGTTTCTTTTATGATGTATAGTCTTTATAAAAAAAATTCTCACATATTTCCTTTTCACATATCTACAGGGATAGGATCGGGATGATGGATGGATTATCCAATGTAGGAATAAGATTGGATTGTGGTTCATGGTGCCTGGCAAATCACAGAAATCAAAGATGGGCATAAATTTGAATTCATGCGGGATCCTTGGGTGTAATTTCATGATATTTTACGGTTTTGTTGTATAAGCCACTGAAAATATTTCTTGGTAGAGGGATCATTGATGATGGATGGTACAGTTTAGTTTTGTTGTGATGATGAAATAAATAGGGGAGAGTGTAAGTAAATAACATAATATGTTTTTGTGAACATTATTACATTATTTTTTTGTAAGGGAATTTTATAATTCCAAACATGCCACAGGCCTTAGAGGTTGACCTTAAATGCTTTTTAGCATATGATATATGCAAAAGAAAATTATAAATAAAGTTACACGAATTTTTTTTCCTTGCAAAAAAAAATGAAAGAATAGTGATGGGATTAAATACTTTACATGGAAGACAATATTTTTCATATAATATTAGAGTGTGAAAATCAATTTTAAAAACAACAAAAATAAAATTCAACCATCAATTCAAATTGGATGTACTTAAATGTTTGAGTGAGCATATTGCAATACATCGCTTATGCACACCATAACCTTGTCAGGTGATATTAAATGATCTCGATACAAAATATAAAGGTAAATTCCCAAGGCTACTTTAAGATTAGTTGGATTAGGGGCTATGTTCTTTGTGTATTAATGCCTAGAATATTGCTACCACCATCGCCATACTAGCATCCTATCACTGCCATCAATGACTACCTTGTTCAACTGCTAGAAAAAAATTCCATTCTTCAACTGCTCCATCTCATTGATTGCTAGAGCACTATTGCTATTGCGATCTTGTGGCTATGGAATGAGTGAAGGAAGCAGTGTAAGAGTGGTCCTGAACATCTTTTAGCTACTTTCTTGAATGGTTGGACAAGAGAAGTTAGTACAATATACAAGAGAAGAAGCAACGAAGGTTAGTAAGATATGGGCTTTTGCATCATCAACATTCTCTTATTTTTTGTGTGAATAGTTGTAGTTGAAACATAGAAAATAGACCTTATTCATATTTCTTTAGGAACTTCCTCTTGATGAAGGTTTCATCTGTTAGCCTAAGATAAATAATAAAATTCTCCTTTTTCTGTTGATGTAATTGATGTTGTAATTTGAAACCATAAACACATGTTGGGAACACCGAGAAAACATTCTTACTTGCTTATTCTGAAAAACAATGCATACTTTTTCCTTCATGTTTTAAGCATAGATTGACTGCATTTTATCTCCCCTCCCTCACTATCATGCCTTAGTATAGTAGATGGATCTCAATTGCTTTACCATGAGAAACTCTCACCTTTCACATAGATTTATGTCGCCCTTGAGCCGAAGCGCAACCATCCATTGAATGGAAAGTCAAAACATGAACTCAAGTCCTAGAATTGGTGTGTGTAGGAAACTACAATCTACACAAATTGTGCCAAAGGGTCGGAAAAAAAAAAGAATGTGGTGACAACCACGAGACTTGAGAGATAATGTTTAAGATCCTTGTATCATAGTAGGTCCAACTGAGAGAAGTCTTGAGAACAACAAAACAGGTTGGGGAGAATGCAAAGCAAAACTGGACCATTTGTAGTTATACAAATACACAAAGTTTATCAAAACCTATTGCTTTAGCTATAATAACAACTTATTGCATGATAACCCTTCTTAACAAGTGTTCTAAACATAAAGTTGGGCTATCAGAGGAAGGCCTAAAATTTTAGAACTAAATTTTGAAGATGCAATTCTTTTTGTATCGATTCAATGTTTACATTGAACTAGATAAGTGGTCAACTGTTAGAACATCGAGAATATTGAGATCTCTCTATATCATATAGCTCAGGACATGCAAGCATCTTCCTTAGATTTCTCTATCAGGAAACAAGTCACATAATCTATAGGACAAGAAATTCAAATTCATCGAGCAATTTATTGAAGTAAGTGTTAATGAAAGATTGATTGGGACTCTTATATTTTCTTCCCATGCTTTGATCTTTCTATAAGAAACATCACATAAGATCATACTAATTGGATAATTTGAATAGCAATCAAATCCCACCCAAGCCTACAATCATTAGCAAGAATAGCTTACATGCAAGCATTAGCCAAAAGCCTAAATTGGAACTTGAGTGACTAGGATAGCTTAGCGAGATTGGGATGACCATACTAGAAGTTGTTGGATCATACAATACCTTATTCTTCCACAACAAGCAATCAAAAGMATTATTCAKAGCTACAAAGAAACCTTGAATCGATTTACACATAACACTCTATTGGTTACATCGATGGTTGAGTGTAGCAAAGAAAATGACCAAGGTGTGAACACTATAATCCAAGATTAATCGACCAACACATGCATTAAATAAGTGTAATTCACATGTAGTTGTTGATTTGTATGATTATTTCAATATTTGATGGATCGAGAAGTGTTTCCAACTAGAAGGCATCTATAACATGGATTGTCACCTTCATTCTCCTCCCTAAAACAAGTGATCACTCATTCATCTCTGGAAACCAAAGCAAGGAACACAAAACCATTTGTAAAATATATTATTGTCTCTTGGGAATTTTCTAATTAAGTATAATTGAAATTTGTCAACTATGGTTGGAAGTTGAGAGGCTTAGCACAAATTTACAAAATATCCGAGACCATGAGATGTCGATCTATATCCAAGTAAACCCAATGGATCACATCGATTTCAAAGGTCTACATATGTGGAAAACCCCAAACTAATATAGGTCTACCACGCAATTTCTGAGAACGTCCCATATTCCATCGTGCAATTGAGTTTAGAACGAAATCTTGTTCGGGGAAAATGTCGATATGTAGCCTTGATCGTCTGATCATCCACACATATAATGGTTCAGATAATTTCAAGGGCCAACCTTATTAGTCCCTGCCCTTCAGGCTGGTAGGGACTAATAGTAATCAATTTTCTTACTTTCTGTTAAATTGACACAGAAACCAATGCCTTTTAACCAAAGTTTTCATCAAATCATGCAATTTAGGTGATTCATTAGCCTAAGTTTTAAATTCTACCTCTTATTTGGCCTCTTCCTGCTCTTATTTGGCCTCTTCCTGATGAAGAGGGAAAAATAGCTTAGTTTATCTCCACGCATTTAGTTCATCAACACACATTTGTATAAACTTTTTTCTAAAACGAAGTAATGCTAGATATGAATCTAGCATTACTTCTTAACATTTTATGTTTGCTACAATACAATCCATATCCCATAATGCATTCGTTGATCTATTGACCATTTACAACACCATGCAAAGATCCACGATCCACAACTTCCATTTACAACACCATGCAAAGCTACACAATAATGCAAACGTGGTTCTCGTCCTTCATAGTTCCCCATGAAATCTTTGCATAAAATCGCCCAATGTGGTCTTTACCTGGTTCTATCTCTTACAGTGAAGAGGAGGCGAAGTGGTCTTTACCCGGTTTTATCTCTTGCAGTGAAGAGGAGGCGAAGGTCTTGTGTTCCAGAATCTCAGCCAACCATGCTCTAGAATCTCAGCCAACTGTTCTTTATACATGCTAGCAAAACTATAGATCTGTTCTAACTGAAGATCAATTCCATAGCAACCAACTACTTTGTAAGTTTACTCCCTCTAAGTTTCTGTTAATGATACTTGTTTGCGTCTATATTCAAAATATTGATTTCAATTGTAAGGAAAACATAAGTAAGGCAAGAAGTAAGGCAAGAAGTAAGGCAAGCTTATCAAATTGCAATTGGAAGGTCAAGCACTTTCCCTCCACTGTGTATAAAACCTTCATTGTAGGCCTCGAGTTCGAAACCGACTATGATCGAGATCTCTTTGACGGCGTTTCTCCAATTCTCAAGTGTTGGAGGGTCGCATCTGCCCTTTTGTTCATGATTACTCAGTGATTCCGCATACTGTCCCCTCACCCATCGCGGCTCCGAAAGCTTCACGTTATAAAAGACAAGAATTATAGTATCCATAGACTTGGACTTGTTCCACATAAGAACCAGTTCATGCAGAGACCATTCGAACCAATTTTATTTTTTACTAAATATTCTGCACAAGCAATAAAATCTATAAAAGTGTTCCTTTTCTTCAGTAATTTTCCATCTTCATACCACTTCTGTCCCATCTCGCCACTACCTCTAATATGAGCAATTGCATATACAAAGCCAAGATCGATAAGGGATAGTTGTGTTACTCTGAAATCAGTCTCAATGCAAACCTAAAAAACAAGGATTACGAATTAGCACGTTAAAAATAAATAAAAACTCTATAAACTGTGACCTGCAAAATTAAAAAAGATATCACAGATCCGTCAATCATTTTATTGATGTCGTTTCAATATATTTACATTTACATAATTATAGCGATAAAAAATGAATTGTATTTTCAAATCTTTGGACAGTTTCATTATAACCATCATTACTAAAATATGACTAGGTACAAGATTGATATAAAAAGAAAAATTGGGCATAAAAATCAAATTTTGTAGCAATTTATAGAATTTGACTGCATTCTAGATTAAAAAAGGGAACACCTTTTTTTTATATTTAAAAGATCTTATTTATTTATGTTTGGACTCTATTTTCTATACAATAGTGCCAATTTTTTATATTTTATTTTATTAATCTTACCCCTTACCTTTTTTTTTCACAAAGAAATTGCGCTCTTATATTTATAATATTTTTGTTCAGAGAAACCGAACTTGTACAATCGGCTAGGCAGAGAGCCTATATGAACAGTGCTATAGCAAAGAAACAAAAAATGCTGCTAGACAACCGACACAATAGACCTTTTCACCGAACTGTAGAATTAAAAAAAAATACTCAGGCATGTCGGTGCTAATAAAAATGAAAATTAGAATGTGGAAATCAGAGGTGCATATTAGATGGGTGTTTGCTAGTAAATCTGTAAATTCATGGTAACATAAATTACCTGTGCATGAGACTCGTCCAAGTCATGAAGCATCTTCACATCATTGAGCAAAACTTGCGCTCCATACCAATCAGACATATCCGGATGTAGGGGAATGCATAAGAAGTCAACAATACCTAAACCAATAGTTGCATAAGCCCCAGTTTCTCCATGGGGACCCGTATCAGTGTCTATAAACACTTTCCAAATTCCAACAACATTATGGAACGAACTGTAACAAGTAGCCTAGCCCAGTGCAAAAATTGTTAAACAAATGACATTCTACTCCAACAAGAATACCAAATCTAACAACAGGTTAGCTTGTAAAACTGAAATCACTCGAGGAGGACTATAAAATGGCGATATACACAGAGGCGGTTCTGATGGCAAGTAGTGGGTGCCTGCCCTGCAATTGAGACTTCTGTTTGACTAGTGTGATATGATGGTTCCATGTGTGGTTCATAGAGCACTTGGTTTCTTCCTCGTTGAATTACGGACTTGCTAGAATCTCCCACCCGGATGCCCTCATAGAATTCATAGAAAAAAGAAGAAACCAATAAAATCCCACCGCATGAAAAAATCTAACAAGGAAAGAAATAGACAACACAAATATTCAATGAATAGCCGCCTGCAGATCGATCTGAGCAGATAGATCCAGTTTCTAGTCTTCCATTGCGGAAGGGAACATAGGAAGGCGCTTGATCTAAAGAACTTGACCCCGACTACAGCCCAGGATAAACATAGATGCCTGAAATGGATATATGGAACATGGAAAATAAGAACGTGGAGGGCATGCAAACATTGACGTGTTTCAATTGTCACAATTTTCTAGAAAAGTATGCACTCAATCAGAGACACGAACAAGGCCATCATTGTTTATTTGGGTTTTCAAATTTTTCTTTAAACGTGGGTTTTCACTTTTTTTTTGAACGATTTGATCCACTGGCATCCGAGGAAAAAACAACAACGTGTGGCTTGAATTTCGCCTAGTAAATGTGTCAAATGCTTAGTAAATCCATGCACTCCAAAGAAAAATGTGGCAATAATTAAATCATTGTGCTTGAGAACCATGGTAAATTTCAGATTGATTTTTATGTGGATTCTTAATTGAGTGCATTGCACTTGAGAACAGGGCGCAGGTGTTGGTCAAAGAGGAAGGAGGTGAAGAAGTTCACGATCTGTTCGAGAAAAAGGCATCTCAATGATCTCAACAATCACCAACAACACTCTAATAAATTTGCAATCTCCACGTCCCCTTTTCTCAACAATCATCAACAATTTTATGAGAAAAAGGGATCTCAGTGATCTCAACAATTTTCTCAACAAACGTGCCCTCCATTCAGCATGATTATGGTGGTGTGATGGTAGGCATGAATTGAAGATACAATTATTTCTCTTCCAAACATGGCATATTAGAAACAAATGTATGACAAGTTTTAAGAAATCATGTTTAGCTTTTTGACATCCATATAAAGCATGAGCTACTTTGTGATCTAAGTGATAGTTAATCCAGTAATTAATGATGTCGTCGTTTGATAAAATTGCAACATTCCATATAAAGCATTAGCTACTTTGTGATATGATTGATAGTTAATCCAGTAATTAACGATGTCGTCGTTTGATAAAATTGCAAAGCTTGAGGGCAAGAAAACATGAAAACAAAAAAATGACATTTTATCTTTTATTTCTACCTTCTACGCAGGGACTTGTTGCTCAACAACCTCCCTTGTTTGATTAAGGAGCCATTAAATTTTTAAGGGGGTAGAATTATTATAAGTCACAGTGTTTTGTTTGGCTGCAAAAGAGAAAGGAAAAGAGATCTCTTGTGGGTGGAAGGAGGAGTAAGGGAAAAACAAAGGGAGTGAAGGAGAATATTATGAATAAGCAGAAATAAAAACAAAAAAAACACATGAAGGAAATGAAGGAAATGAAGTGGCACAAAAGATTCACATCTGGGTAACTCAGCTGAGAAGAACAAAAGTTTTTTGTCATAATGGTTTGATGAATTTTGTGAGGGATTTAATGCCCATCTAAGACTTAGAATTAGGCCAAAGCGCCTTTGCAATTTCTTTTTAAAGCTAAAACCTTTGAGTTACTCACAATGTAATTCATGTCTTTGAAGGTTAATAGAAATCCGGTGGTGAAGATTTAATTTTTTTCTTTATGTGTGGTGTATATCTTAATTAATTTGTTTATGTGCATGCCTTCAAGTTGTGTTACATTCTTTGTTGTTTTAATCCCAAATTGTAGCTTTGTTATTGTGTTTTATTTTCAATTGCATATAGGGTTGCATCAAGTTTGGTATTCGAGTAGGAGTATCCTATTGAAAGGAAACAATTCCAACCAAGGAGATGTTGATATTATGGTAGCTGCGGGAGGTATTTATTTCCACGTGTAATCCTGATGAGAATAGAATATTCCAGGAAGCAAGAAGAAACCCTAAAGAATTGAATATAACCCTAGAAGAACAAGTCGGCTCAAGGAAATATTTAATATTAAGTATTTAGCCTCCATAATGAGAAGTTGACCCAGATAGCTAAGGAAAACAATATAAATACAAGTAGCCAGATGATGACGCATGTCCCCCTTCCCTCTTCCCTCCGAAGGGGTTGCTTGACCGGTCTAGGATCGTTCAATTCACCGAGTTGAATGGCTCATCGGGCTCCTGATGAGAACCAGATTAACTTGACACAAGCCTTCCACCTTCTCGGCGTAGGTTGTGTGGCAACCGTGGACCCTCTCCTTAGCGATTTTCAAATCTTAACGCCAACGGACACTAGATCTCTATGATAGGATCCTCCTTTGATGTGATCACAGACTACGACCGTGGGATAACTCATTTCACGATCCTGCACTTTGAAATTTTCACCAACTCTTGCTCCCTTTTCCCCAATTTCTGAATCGAAAAATCCTTCAAGACCAAATCTACGGTCCACTTTCTCCTCACATGCGATGGTTTATATCAAATCGTGAGTTCGGACTTCACGAGTCCTTTCCTCTCTCAACTCTGCTTCTCTCGATTTGTGAATCAATGAAGTGCTGATTCCTCACCATGCGTCCTATCTCGATGGATGACTAGGATTGCTTCAACTCCTAGCTCTTTGGGTATTCTCCTCCTTGACATTTCTCCGAAGGGTTCTTCCTCCAAAATACATAGATCTCCACCACGTGTCCTCCTGGATCCAACGGTCCATAATCACTCCACACCTCTCTCTTCACGAAGTTTGAATTTCTCTCCTTGCAACTCTTTCGAAGTCCGAACCTTGGAACTCTCGGATCTGCTTCCACCTGTCTACCTGGACAATGGACAATTTTATGGTCTTCAGGACTTCGACAAGTATTCGATTCCTTTGCACACTTAGCGCACCCTTCCCTTTTCAAGACTTAGGATATTCTCGAACTTCTTTTGCACTCTTTGCAGAGTTCTGCACAGACACTTCTGCGACTTTTCTTGGCTTGAAAACCTTCAAGGTTCACCGTTGCTTTGTGTTCTTTAATGAACTTCCACGTGCCCTCCTGGCAACTTCTCGATGTTCTTCCTGAGCTTGTCAGATGGACATACAATCTCCTTGATGCACTCCTTGCGCTTGGCTAAGATTTTTTATGAATTCTCCCTTAGCCTACCCGAATGGTTTAAGGCATCTCCTTTCCTTTGTCGATGCACTCTTGAAAATCCTTCCTTCCTCAAAGTGTTCAACAACCCCGAGATTCTCTTAAGGATTCCAACACTTTAGAATGTGTTGTTCTTGTACGTTCTCGTACTTGCTCTATGCCCTCTTGGCAAAGTGTTTTAGAGTGTTCAATAACTCTAAACTGTGTTTCCTCCTACACAGTCTTTCTTTCAAAGGTACTTAACCACCTTGAAATTTCCTCCTGAGTCTGTGAATTAACGTAGTATGCCCTCCTGGCAGCTTCTCTTCTAACTCCACTGAATTCAGGCACATGCTCCTTGCGTTGGCTCACATAGTTTCCACCCTCTATCGCGCACTCCTTGCACTTAGCCTAGAGAACCATACTTAACCCGACACAATCACAGATAGAAAATTGCATCTCTATCCCTGCAGACGATTTCTAACATTCATCTACAATTCACATGCATACAAATGACATTCAACACAAAATATCCATTACCCAGAATTTGATAACAGGAAAAACTGTCATTTTCTATTAATGGCAGAATGTTCATTATAATATGGGAGTTCGAGCTACAACTGAGTCTTGACTCTCTGTGTTTCTCTCCCTATCTCCTATGCATACATGTCTCTTGGTTTACAATGGGTTTTTTTTCCCATCAAATTCCAGCCAACCCACAACAACCTCTACTTGGAAACAATACAATTATTTTTACAAGAGGGGCTCGACGAGCTTCCCTCCAAGCTAAAATAGTGGTGTCAAATCACCATTCAAAATACCTGTCTAATGGGAAAATTACAATGATGGAAACCTGATCCAAATCGGATGCAAATCCCCATTACTTTCAACCACTTAATGGTGACCTTATCTCCAGTTTGTGCGAAGCCACAACTTGGCTCTTCCAGCTTGTCATTATTAAATGCCTTGGTCATACTTTTGATTCTTGAGGTAAGATGAGAGGGCGACGCCTCTCCCTTCCTTGAATGTGCACCATGCGTGTTAATCGGCTGGTGCGTGTTAAGGTGGAGTGATGTTCCTGCATCATACTCCATGACTATGAAAAATCATGAGCTCCTGCTCATGAGCTTTCCAGCGTGGTTGAAATCCTCCTGGATCCCAAACCTTCTCCTGGAGCTGTCTTTCGGCTCCTTTGCCTTGTTTCTTCTGCTCCTACATCTTTTCTGTAGCTCGTGTAGGTTCATTTCTGTCCAGCTTCTCCTTGCTGACCGCTCCTTCTACCGACCCCAACATCAACTTCCTTATCTCCTCGATCACCTCGTCCAACTACTCCATCGACTGACCCTCCTTTTGCAGACCAACTTGCTGCACTTCCTTGTCAATGGGTAAATCACATCGATCTCCCAAGTTATCCTCTTCATCTCTTGTGGCCTTAGCACGCCACTCTGTTACAACCTCCACTCCTGTAGACTTCTCATTACTGGGCTATTTCTCAGTTTCTCCTTCTGACATATTTGCTCCTGTCAGTTTCTCTTGTGTTGGTTCAACTTCAACTCCTTCCAGTTGCTCCTTATGCTAGTATTTGGCTCCCTCTTCTACTGCGTGCTTCAACATTGCAGTGATCTCCTGTTCATCTCCCCGAATGAAATTTTCGAGCAATTTTGCTGAGTGATCTTCTCCTACGATCTGCATGATTGTCCCCTGATAGTCATTTTCTGGTTCTGGATCGTTTAACCAATCCTCCAGTATCCCCAATTCTTTCTCCCATGGAGTGAGAATCTTAACTGTATGCTCTTCTTTTTCTACTGGGGAAGAGATCAACATTTTCTCCTTCTCCTTCTCCTCCTCTATGCGAGTTACTTCCATTTGTCTTTTTGTCGCATCTGCAACACATTCTCTGACCTCAATTGGGATATGGGGTAGGAATACCTCAATTCCCTCGATGAAAAAAAATAATCCCCTGATCCTTCTCCTCGACGGTGGAAGTTTTTAACTTCTCATCATATTCATTCACATAGTCCATGATTCCACATGAAATTTCTTTTGAGTGAGGTCTTCCTTCTACCTCCTCTTCATCTGTTAACACCCCTTGATGTGAAATCTCAGACGATCTCACCTCTTCTCCCTTTCCCACTTGGCAATTTGGGATGTCTCCTCTGCCCCCCTGGAAGTTTACGAGATCCACTGATCACTTCTCATTTCTCACCTGACAACCTACGAGAATCTTGCCAAATCTATTTCCCTCGTCACTGAGGTTTTCAGCTTGCCTCAGCCTCCTTTTTAACACCTATTGCTACCCTCTGACGAACAACTTCCGAACATGCTATTTAGCCATTCTCTTCAAGGGCCATTCATACCTCTAGCGTACCCTTTCCTTTTGTTGCATTTTCAATGCTGGCGTCTCCATTTCTGCTCTGATTTCCCTGAGCTCCTTGTTTATCTCCACTTTTCTTTTCTGCGAGCATACTTCTCCTCGACCGTGCCCATAAATTCCAACAACCATCTCGCTTCACCTACAGTCTACCTGGTTGTTTATCATATGTTGCACACCTTGCAACAGTTTCAACAGAGTATCACACTCTATCCCCCTTGCCTACATAAATCAATTCTGCATTAGATCTGATACCACTTGACGATGCATGTCCCCCTTCCCTCTTCCCTCCGAAGGGGATGCTCGACCTCCGGTCTAGGATCGTTCAAGTCACCGAGCCGAATGGCTCTTCGGGCTCCTAATGGGAACCAAATTAACTTGACACAGACCCTTCCACCTTCTCGACGCAGGTTGTGTGGCAACCGCGGACCCTCTCCTTGGTGCTTTTCAAATCTTAACGCCAATGTACTCTAGCTCTCTATGCTAGGCTCCTCCTTTGATGTGACCACAGACTACAATCGTAGGCTAACTCATTTTGTGATCTCGTGCTTCGAAACTTTCATGAACTCCTTGCTCCCTTTTCCCCGATTTTCGAATCGGTGAATCCATCAAGACCAAATCTATGCTCCACGTTCTCCTCGTGCTCGACGGTTGAGATCAAATCACGATTTTGGACTTCACGAGTCCTTTCCTCTCTCAACTCTGCTTCTCCCGATTTGTGAATTAGGGAAGTGTTGATTCCTCGGCATGCGTCCTATATCGATGGACAACTAGGATTGCTTCGTCTCCCAGCGCTTCAGGTATTCTCCTCCTTGAATTTTCTCTGAAGGTTTCTTCCTCCAAAATACGTGGATATCCACCACGCGTCCTCCTGGATCCAACGGTCCATAATCACTCCACACCTCGCTCTTCGCGAAGTTTGAATTGCTCTCCTTGCAATTATTCCAAAGTCTGAATCCTCGAACACTCGGATCTGCTTCCACCTGTCTCCCTGGACAATGGACGATTTTATGGTCTTCAAGACTTCGACAAGTCTTCGATTCCTTTTCACACTTAGCGCACCCTTCCCTTTTCGAGACTTAGGATATTCTCGAACTTCTTCTGCAGTCTTTGCAGAGTTTTGCATCAACACTTATGCGACTTTGCTCGGCTTGAAAACCTTCAAGGTTCACCGTTCCTCTGTGTTCTTTAATGAACTTCCTCGTGCCCTCCTAGAAACTTCTCGCTCTTCTTCTTGAGCTTGTCAGATGGACTTACAGTCTCCTTGGCACACTCCTTGCGCTCGGCTAAGCTTTTCGACAGCTTCTCCCTTAGCCTACCTGAATGGTTTAAGGGATCTCCTTTCTTTTGTCGATGCACTCTTGCAAAGCCTTCCTTCCTCAGAGAGTTCAACAACCCTGAGATTCTCTTAAGGATTCCAACACTTCAGAATGTGTTGTTCTTGTACATTCTCGTACTTGCTCTATGCCCTTTTGGAAGAGTGTTTCAGAGTGTTCAGTAACTCTGAACTATGTTTTGTCATACACAGTCTTTCTTTCCAAGGTACTTAACCACCTTCAAATTTACTCTCAAGTCTGTGAATTAACCTGGTATTCCCTCCAGGTAGCTTCTCTTCTTACTCCACTGAATCCATACACACACTCCATGTGTCATCTCAAAAAATTTCCACCCTCTGTCGCACACTCCTTGCACTTAGCCTAGAGAACCAGACTTAACCCGACACACTCACATATAGAAAACTGTATCTCTATCCCTGCAGATGATTTATAAAATTAATCTATAATTCACATGCATACAAATGACATTCAAGACAAAATATCCATTACCCAGAAATTGATAACAGAAAAAATTGTCATTTTCTATTAATGGAAGAATGTTCATTACAATATGGGAGTCCAAGCTACAACTGAGTCTCGACTCTCTGTGTTTCTCTCCCTATCTCCTATGCATACATGTGTCCTGGCTTACAATGGTTTTTTTTTCCATCAAATTCTAGTCAGCCCACAACAACCTCTACTTGGCAACAATACAAAAATTTATACAAGAGGGGCTCGACGAGCTTCCCTCCAAGCTAAACTAGTGGTGTCAAATCACCATTCAAAATGTTTGTCTAATGGAAAAATTACAATGATGGAAACCTACTCCAAATCGGATGTAGATCCCCCTTACCGTCAACCACTTAATGGTGACCTTATCTCTAGCTTGTGCGAAGGCACAACTTGTCTCTTCCAGCTTGTCATCATTAAATGCCTTGGTCACACTTTTGATTCTCGAGGGAAAATGAGAGGGTGATGCCTCTCCCTTCCTTGAATGAACACCATGCGTGTTAATCGGCTGGAGCGTGCTGAGGTGGAGCGATGATCCTACATCACCAAACTTCATTTGGTACACACAACTCAAAATTTCAGTAGTGAAGAAGTGTGCACTGCAAAAGCTGGGCAAGTGTGAAAGTTTGGGGAGTAGCTGCAGCTGCAACTACTGCAATTTGTATTTTTGGTTTAGGCTCAAACCTCTTATTGGTTATGGTTGGACTTTCTGATCAGACTTGGTTATCTTTGCTTGGTGCATTAGCCTTGGTTGGCTATTGGTTTGCTTCCAGAATCATTCTCTATCAAGGTTAAGGTGCTCGGGGGTGGCTTTGGCCTATGGTTGGGTGACAATATTGATGTATTGTCTATAGTTAAATGAGCACATCCATGATTTCTAATAGGTTATGGGCCCATACTATCTTTAGGCAGTCTAACCACTGGAAGATAGATTGAGGATTTTCTCAGTTATAGTTGCAGTTGCAACCAGTTTTTGCTGCATCAATAAAACCCTAACCATCTTTTTGAAGCACCTTAAGTGAAGAGATTGACCTAATTTATGGATAGCCTAGTGCACCCTAGCCTAGCGCACCTCTTGGTACTCTTAGCAAGCTAATACACCAAGTTTGAGTTTTTGGTCAAAGGTTAACCAAGTAAAAGCAATTATGACTTACTCTATGAAGTTAGAAAACAAGTTAGAAGGGGCTTCTAACTTCAGAGCGTGGAAAACAAGGATTGACCTCATCCTTGCCAAGAATATAGTGTTGGATATCGTGAAAGGAAAGATTGTGGAACCACAGTTCGAAGAAGGAAAAGAGAAGGAGCCTCAAAACATTGCAGTTATGGAGAAGTTCAAAGACAATGACATCAATGCCATGAATATCATAGTGGACTCTATAAAAGACCACTTGATACCCTACATCTCCCATATTGACTCATCTAAGAAGATGTACGATGCCCTAACAAACCTCTTCTCAGTCAGAAACATTGGACAAATAGCGATTCTTAAGAATGAGCTCAGTGACATGAAAATGAATGATGATGACAACATAACATCATACTTTGTGAGAATATCTCAGTTAAGATATTAAGTACAAGCTATTGAAGAAATCATTTTAGAGAAGGAATTGGTAAATATAGTACTCAATGGCCTTCCTAAGACATGGGATTCATTTGCCGCAAGCATGAACACAAGGAAGGAGTATCCCACATTTGAAGAACTTTGGACTTGTTGTGCACAAGAAGAATCAAGAATTAGTGCAAAAGAGAAACCCCAAAAGAAATATGATGATCAAGCCTTCACAACAAGGTTCAAGAATTTCAGGAATAAAAAAAAGTTTGGCTCAAGGAAGAAACCAAATCAAGAGAAATATATGTCAAAAATACAATGCTTCAACTGTCAAAAATATGGCCACTACAAGAATCATTGTCCCAAGTTAAAGAAAAGGAAGGAAACACATGAAGCATCAGTTGTCGAAGAGAGGGAACCCTCAAAAAAAGGCCAAGCGGCATAAAACATACTTCTTCTTCTAAGACAAGGTAACAATATTCTTCATAATTCTTGTACATACCATGTTTACATAGTTTATGTACATATCTTGCATATCTTTTTCTTAGAAGATAAGATGTTCAAAGAGAAACAATACCTATGGAAGATAAGGATTGCCATCACAATTAATACAAGTCAAGCAATACACATGAAAAAATGAAGTACATTGACAATCCTTGGTAACAATTCTCGTGGAAGCTATTAACATAAGTAACAACTGCAAGATAAGCCAAAATTAGAATCAAACTTGAAGAAACATGGAAGAGGTAAAAACAGAAAGAAATCAACAATCAAAAGGAAATTAGAAAAAGATTTGTGACACTTTGCAGAAGGCAATAAGGATGCAGACGAAAGTGTGGACTCTCCTAGATGGAGGGGGATGATTATATAATTCCAAAAGAAGAGCATGCATTCATGCATGAAGCAAGGATTAGGAGGGAGATAATCCTAAATAATATGATCCATTGAGGATTATTAAGTATCTATCCATGTTCCCATCAATGGTAGTAGCCATGAAAAGCAACATGTGTTCAGTTTGGATTTAGAAGAAGTCTTCTTTGAAAAGAAGCCTTAAAGTATCCTTGGTTTCCCATCCACATCCATGATCCTATGATGAAAGGAAGAAGTTGGAATCTTCAGCATGGAATCTATAGAAAACTCCATGAACCCAAGAGCTAAAGAGAAACATGAGGAAGAACATGAAGATTCCAAGAGAGAAAGAAAAGCTAGAACGACCAATCATTATATCTAGAATCACAAGACTACCATCTTGGTTTGAACCCACTAGAAGCAATCAAGTAGAAGAAATAGAAGTTGTGATGAAGAACAATGTATGAAAGACTTATGAATGGAAGCATTGTGAGATTCATAACTAGAGGTTCTCCTAGATGGAGGGAGAAGACTGTGATGATAGCTTGTTCCAATAAACCAGACATACCTCTACCTGAGCCATTATATTGTCTGCAATATCCATGGGTTGGAGTTTACATCAGAGGAATGAAAAGACTGTTCTCCAAAGAAATCGAACAAGAAGCGTATGTAGAGAAACCTCAAGGTTTTTAGGTATACTGGAAAGAGACCCTTGCATGTAGATGGAAGAAGATATTGTATGGATTCAAAGAACTTGGTACAAAGCCTCTCATGCACAACAGAAGCGCGGTGAAACTTTCTATGACAGAGATCAAAATGGTTACTCAGAAGTTCAGGATGATAGATTGCCAATCCATGACAAACTCTCATGATGACAGAAGAAGTGCCACTTGGATATGTTTCATTTTGAGCATTGCTACGATGTCTTGAGCTAGCAGGAAACAAAAGTGTTGAATCCAACCATGATATACTGTAATGATTAGAGCTATATGAAGCCTTCAGAGAAAAAACAATGTTCGAGACAGACCGAAGTACATTGAGATCGAGCATTACATTCTCTGTGATGAAGTCCAAAAAGGAAAAGTGGTTCTCCAATATATCTCCACAGATGAGAAGATATAAGATATTTTGGTAAAGCCTATATCCAAGATGGAAAAAGCTTGCGTACTCAAGAGAACAAGTTGGAGCTTGTGGAGACAACTTCCTTATTGAAAGGAAGAGTTCAATACTCCTAGGTTGGGAGGGAGCACTGATGTGTTATTGATTTATGGACAGTCATTTTCAGTTCAAAAAATGGTCTAGGATGAGCAGTTCCTTTCCAGTTTGGAAAGTGCTTTGAGATTTCTGACGGACAAGAATTTTCTAATTGGAAAATGGTTCAAATCGGACGGTCATTTTCATAATGAAAATGGTTCGATAGGTTGCTGATGTACCATAGACATCGATTCCCCTTGTGGCCAGTGTGGGGGAATGGTCTAGGACAGTATTTCTTTTTGGCAGTCACTCTTAGTAGTGGTCAAGTAGAATGGTCCACCTCGTCGGGCAATCATTCTTTCGAAGTTCACAGTTGTGAGCAGTTTCGAAGAATGGTCTGTTTTGGAGGTTGGTGCAGGACAATCATTTCCTTGGGAAATGGTCTGGATAGTCATTCCCTAGGGCAGACTCATTCTCTCCAAGTTGCACTTTGTTTAGTGCTAGAGGAATGGCCCAGTTAGGTGAATGGTCCAGGTTCAACAATCAAGGACATGCATTCCCTAAGGCAAACTCATTCTCTCCAAGTTGCACTTTGTTTATTGCCGAAGGAATGACCCAGTTAGGTGAATGGTCTAGGCTAAAAAATTAGGAGAATTATTCTTCTATGCTTGAGAATAATCCATATATCTCATGGCTGATGTTTTACTTTTTGAGGGATGATTCTCTTCCAGATCTCACAGATGTGAGTGGGAGAATGGCCTAAATAACTCAGTTTATATCATGATATTGTTTTTTGTGCAGGTTGATATAAGATGATATGATTGCTATGGCGACCGTATGTCTCTAGATAGTAGATGTATGCTACTGTGGTGGATGTGTTCCACTAGTTGTGACCATGTGTCACCGATTAAGTAGTTGTGTGTTACTTGGTGTGGTAGTGTACCACTGGATTGTAGTTGTGTACTACTATGGATAGACATAGTTGTGTTCTATTGAATGACATTGTTCTGATTGCCATGTAGACTATTGTTAGTGTTGAAAATGATTATCAACTAGATGGATAGTCAGTGTGCTTGTGGACAGACATTCTCCAGGCAGAGAATGTTCCGTACAAAACAAATTGTTGGTGGACAGGTATTCTCTATGTGGAGAATGGTCCAGGTTGACAGTTTGTTGACATGACATGGACTATTATTTTCCTAAGGCACAGTTTGTGGACTGATTAGGAAAATGGTTCAGGACCGATATTTTCTAAAGAATATAGGTTGAGACAGATCTCTATGGTACATATGACTCGATTAGAAAATAGTCCTAGATTGACATTCCTATATGAATGGTCTCTATAATCCATGGTGTAGCCTTTAGCATCTGTTGGGACAATCATTCTTCTAGGACGTATGTCCGGATTAGAAGAATTGTCCTTGTGTCACTCTGTGGAGTGAGTGACTTATTCAACATCATGCCTGATTACTCAGATGGAGCATGGATTCTAGAGATGATGTAGTTGATGCTATCAAATGATAGTGATAATGATGCTCGTGATCTAATCATGAGATAGAATGTACGACTATGATGATTCTATCGGTTGAATGGTATGTTTGTGCTCATGACCATTACCTTCAATACCTCCCTAGCTAGGAGGGAGTGTTGATATTATGGTAGTTGCGGGAGGTATTTACCTCCACGTTTAACCCCGACGAGAATAAAATATTTCGAGAAGCAAGAAGAAACCCTAAAGCATTGAATATAACCCTAAAAGAACAAGTTAGCTCAAGGAAATATTTAATATTAAGTATTTAGCCTCCAGAATGAGAAGTTGGCCCAGACAGCTCTGGAAAGCAGTATAAATACAAGTATCCATACCTCATTTGGTACACACAACTCAAAATTTCAGCAGTGAAGAAGTGCGCACTACAGAAACTGGGCAAGTGCGCAAGCCTGGGGAGTAGCTGCAACTGCAACTACTGCAATCTGTATTCTTGGTTTAGGCTCAAACTTCTTATTGGTTATGGTTGGACTTTCTGATCAGACTTGGTTATCTTTTCTTGGTGCAGTAGCCTTGGTTGGCTATTGGTTTGCTTCCAGAATAATTCTCTATCAAGGTTAAGGTGCTCGGGGGTGGATTTAGCCTATGGTTGGGTGACAATATTGCTATATTGTCTATGGTTAAACAAGCACATCCATTATTTCTAACAAGAGAGTTTTTGGGTAGAATTGTTCTAGGAAGAAAATTGTAGTTCCAACAAGGAGACTTTGCTGGATAAAACTATAAGAAGAGGAATTTGTGCATAAGTAATATAATGACTCATAGAACATGAGCAGGGATGCAGTGGAGATGTATAATGTAATATCCCCAATAGAGATATTCTAAGATATGTTTTTTTACTGTCCAATGATATTGTTTCTCTTTGTGTGATTTTATCAACTACTTTGCATTACATTTGTTTTTAGGCCACAAGCTGACTGGTAACTTTCAACGAACAATTTGCATGTATTCTGCTAGTTGACATTTTGTCAAATACATTGTATGGAACATACATACACATAGAATTGAAGAGACCAATTTGGAATTTATTATGAATGGAATCTTGAATACAATAGTAAATGTCTAATGGCTACTACAACAACTGCACTACAACAACAAACACTACAAAAATCAAGCCAAAACATGTGCCAATACCATAGTCTCCTCAATAGATGATGGTTCTCCTCCAAACTATAAAGGATTGTTGCCCAACCTCAAAATGGGTGAGGTTGTCTTGTTCCAAGGAATGTCCAAGCCTCCAAATCCCCACGAACAAGTTGTCACCCTGCTCCAATCCCTCCTGCACAACAATGAGCTACTCACCCTTCTCCAATCCCCTAAATAGCTCGTGACTCCCTTCCTAAGACCTCAAGAGCTGCTAAATCCCTCATGACCTCTTCTGTAGTTCAATGCCCTTCCTAAACCCTCATGATTTTCCAAATCCCTCATGACCTCTACTATAGCTCACAGTTCTACAGAAAAGAGGAGTTTAGCCCCTCGAAATACCCACGCGATGCCTCCTTCCCCATGAACCTACCAAATTGGGTCTTCCTAGAGACCCCCATGACCCCTCCTAGGTGCCATGATCCTCCACCAACCTTCACAACTTATCCATAGCCTGCAAAAAGGAATAAATCGACCCTATCTCCATGAACCTCCAAGGTCACTTGCTACTCCTCCCAACTGAAGACAAGACTCAATTATGATGCGCTAATGGAAATCCCGGATGGATCCCCCTCTTGTCTAAGTAGGGTGGATGTTGCACCATCGAAACCAAACCAATAATGGAATGGTTTTGTCAAAACCCCAATGAAAACCTTGGCTCTAAGAGCACTCCAAATAAGAGATCAAATCATAATGGGGAAAGTGAAGTGTTACCCTTCCTTTATACTTCTCCGAACCCCTTCTAGATCTTTCCTCTTTTTGACCAATTCCACATGACCCTTATTTCCCCTTTTAATTTCCATTTAAATATTAAAATCGCTTTATAACCCTTTTTAAACCTCTTTTGATGTCAGAAAGTGATTAATTGGCTTTTAAGACATTCCTAGACGTCGAAAGTCCCTTTCTCATCATCCCAACCTTTAGACCTTTTTTTTCTGGTTCCAATGAGCTATTACACTAAGGCATTCCCTTAGATAATGTGATCTAAATAATACCATTAGTGCATTTAATTAAATTATGCTCAATAATAACTTCAATTTACGGGAATCCTCGGAATGCCACGAAACCAAGAACGATCTATGCAGAAGTGATCCCAATGATGAAAAATGGTAAATGGACTGGTATGGGCCTCATCTAACTCCTCCAAACCCTTCAAGCTTGCCGATAACATAATCTCACCCTTTTGCTGAGCTGATATAAGCCTCATAAGTTATCCCCAACTGTAGAACAGGGGAACCCAAAAATGGGGACATTACAATCCTCCCTTCCCAAAGATTGTTTGTCCTCAAACAATGCCATCACAACCTGACACTCCACCAATTGAACCAGACTAAAACTGTAAATGATAGGAGGGTGCCAAACCACTGTGGAAGATGTGAAGCATCCTCTACTCAACGCGTGGCCCAACAAGGTACTGACATAAGAAACCTCATGAATACTACCGATAAGTAGAGAAAATTGATACTTCAACAACTTGATCAACCCCTCAAGGAACTTCTCTATAAGGGAAACAATCTCATGAAAGAAAAAATTGGCTCTCTCTTTTGTGTCAGCTGTTGAATTGTCTAATACTGAAATCCTGGGGTCCGAAGATAATCTTAGAAATGGACCACCATGCTGACACTGCACCACTCCGATCATAACCGTCCGATCGTCATGTGCAGTCTGCATCCTTCTCTCCTGGAAATCCAAGCTCAAATACATGTAATGGATGGACCTACCACCATGAATAGTTCCTTGCATAGGCATCCAGGTGAAGTCACGACTTGCAAATCCATTGCCATACTTGATCTCAAATATCAAAAAAAGAAGTTTGTCCCATTCACTGGAAATGACTCTGTGATGCTCATATGATCTTAACAACTCTCCCCTATATAGATCTATCACTTGTGTTTACCCATACTCCCAAAAGATCATCAATAAGTGCGTGAACTAGTGAATCGCTGCATACATGCTATTTTCCCACTGCACCCTCGATGAACCTGTGATGAAATCTGTCAAAATGCTCTCCCACTCTCACCCATAAATGGTTAAAGACTACATCAATCTTGTGGGATGAGTGCACTTCGACTTGCTTTGCTGCTAAGTTGTACACTCCCCCATACCTTCCCCTACATCATCCGCAAATCCCCTCCATGTGAACCTCTCCCGGACCTGTCTAGATGTTGTGAAACACTCTTTGCTTATAGCACTAATCTGCAAGGTGTTAATACAAGAGACTTACTAAATACCACCACATAAGAGATCAATCAGATACTATAAAGGATCAGTCCATCCCATAGAATCACCTTCTCAGGAAGCCAGTCCAATGTTCTATAGAAATGGACTCCTGATAATAAAAAAAGACTCTCCCATCTATACCAATTGCCAAATTGTCAACTCATGAAGTCCCAAGGTCCCAAGCTGGCCTCAAAAGGAACCCACCATGCTAACCCGCACCACTCTGATCATAAGTAGTTGGCTCTCGTGTTGAGACTGCAACCTCCACTCATGGAACCCCAAGTTGTAATGTCTAAAAGACCTGACCCCACTACCATGGATCATATCATGTAGATGCACCTCAGTGGAATCAAAGTATTCAATTCCACCATCATATGCAATCCTGGGTATCGACAAAGAAATTATATCCTTCCATATAGCATGCACCCCACCATTCCCTCTCAGAGCATTCCAAAAGTGAAACTGACCAATCATATGGGTTCTTGGAACCCACATCTAAACTAGAAGTCCATTATTCCTCATACCAACTGACTCCAAATGTAATACACTGATAACCACTGGAAACCTAATTTTCCAAGTCTCACATCCAACTGATGGAAACAATGTACTAGGAATCAACTCTCCTCCTGCTAATCTGCATAACCCTTGCCAAAATACACAGGAAAATATTTTGTCCCAAACACTATCAATGTACTCAGGAAACCCATGGAATCTAGACACCTCTATGAAAAGAAACTTTGTTATTTGCGGTGCCTCATACTCTAATGGAATTGTGAAGAAATGTGCCAACTTGGTCCATTGACCATCAATGAAATAAATGCAATCCTTGTCATACACTTTTGACTCATTTTGATGACAAGTCATGCACTCCCTCACACATATCAACACATCATCCTCGAGGTTCTTCCATGAGAACCTCTCTCTGATCTGTTGGCAAGTCTTGAAGTACCCATGATGTCTTTCCAAGGGCATATCATGCATAGCCCTCATGATTTCCTCTCTAAGTGTGGACTCCATAACCGAGTATATGCTACCTTTGTAGTAGATGATGTCATTCACTACTTTATACCTGTCATGCTGAATGTGAACATCCATCAACTCACAAGCAAACCAGTCCTTGGAATATTCCACCAGAATATGGGATCTCCAATCAACTGAAATCCCTGTGAGCCAGTACAATGTGTCATGGATCTTCTCCTGATGTGTTTTTACATCTTGTATATTGATCACCTGGCCACAATGTAAAACATCTGGCATGCTAAGCTCCATGTTCCTGTCTGTAACACCCCATGTTTTGAACCCCCATTTTAAATAATGTATTGTTACAATGCTGAGAGGCCAGGGTACCCAAAAAATTATTAAAAGGCCTGTGTGCCTAAGAAATGTAATGTTTTCTATCGTTATTAATAATGCTAGATGAATAAGGAATAGAGTTATAAAGGGATATGATTCCACAAGAGAGAGGGCTTGAGGGGCTACATGTTTATTCCTATGTTAATTACCCTTTTTGCCTAAGGGAGGGGATCGGTTACATGAGCTTCTTAGGGAAGGCCATGAGGTTATTGATTCCCCACGAAGTTACTTAAACCCGCCTCTGGTCTGATGGGGGGGGGTTGGATTGATGGCTTGTTCGCTGATTTTCCTGTACGTTCATTCATTTCCCTCACACACTTTCATGCACTCACTCACCCAATTATTGATCCATCCTCATCCGCGTCTTGGCTTGGGAAAGGGAAACGAACTGCTGAATATTAGCCACAAGATAGTTGGTTGTAATGGTCGCTGGTGCATTCCAACCATGAATTGGGGCCTGCATGTCTAAGATGCGTTGGACTGTGCCCTATTTTTCTCACAACTACGAGTCCTTAGAGTTTCAGCATTGAGATTCTAGACCAACAATGATGAAGGCCCTGGAAAAAGGAGAAGGATTGCCTGAGGGACTGTGTGGCAGAGAAGGGTGGAGGTCCATTCTCTTGGGTGGTACAGGTTGGGTGAAAGAGAGCTGGGTACTTGGATTGTTGTGGGTGCTGGGAAACCTATGAGAGATTGTGAGCTGACTGGTTTGGGAACCCAAGTACACTCTGGAACCATCCTTGTGGATTCATAACCCTGGCTCGGGGGTGACACTGCTGTTGAGATTTGGAGCAGTGGTGTCTATGGTTGGGTGGAACGTCCTTGGTCTGCAGCCAGTTGGTGTCGCCTTTTTATAAAGATAAGTTCTCTTTGTTGTGATATTATTATTTGTGTATGAATGTATTCTATTGTGTATTTTAATTATCGTTTAACTAAATCTTAGATTATGCATGCTTGCTGGATATTGCTGTGCATGTCATTAAATATTTTATCTCATCCCTCCTTATTAAAGAAAGAAGGTACGAGTGCGAAGTCCAAGGGTGGGATTGAAGGTAGCATACCCCAGCCTGTGGGTGGCTGGGTATGTTACAGTTTGGTATCAAAGCTTCTGGTTGAAACACCGGGCCGGTATGGGCCGAGTCTGTTGGTCAGAGTCTCGTGGTTACAGATTGAACTCTGACCGCGGAGTTGAAAAGATTAGGAGGAATGGAGTTGCAGAATATACGCAGGAGTTAGATCACCAGAGACCCATCGTAAGGGGTTCAAAGGATCGTGACCGTCCCCTTTGAATTCAAGAGCGATCACCACTGTAGGATTAGGAGAGATTCGATATCGTTGGATCGGAGGACAGGTGAACAAGGGTCGTCCGATGAAAAGAAAGCAAGGGTTAAGGTCGCCACCATCAGATCCCATTAGAGAGAGAGATCAATGGACAACCGACATTGCGGGGAACCAAGTTGCACAGGAGATAATTCTCTAAGGCGGTCCTGCAATCAAAAACCACGGTTTCACTGAGGGGTTACGTGTATGCGTCAGGAGAATTACGGGGAGAAAAGAAGGTTACTCCAAACAGTCGATGCGTTCCCCTGCAAATTAAAAGGCAATAAGTGATGTGACATGTTAGGGCTCAAATATCGAAAATCTGTATAACCGAAGTAGATCCTGACCGTCGATCACCAAGAGGTACGTGTCAATAGATCAATAACTCCAGAGAAATTGGTTCAAGAGGTTTTCAGTTGAGATTTGAAACTTTCGAATCCCAGAGAACCGGAAAGCCGAAGTAAATCTCGATCGTCTGATCATCCGAACTAGATCTCAGTTGCTAGATAGTCCGGAGTAAATCTCAACTGTCAGATTGTCCGAGGTGAATCTGCGTCGTTTGATTCAGAAGAGACGTGGTGTAAATCTATGGATTTTGGGTGAAGGCCCGAAGTAAGCCTCAATCGTTCGATTCAAGAGGACACGCGACATAATCCCGTGTTCTTCGAGGAGGTTTGAAGTTTGATATTTCCGAAACCTAAAGACTCGAAAGGATATCAACCATTGATATTCTGGGAGCCACATGTCACCAGAGCCAGGGCTTTGGATAAAATCCAGTGGGGCCAGATAAGTTTTGAAGTTTGAGATTTCTGAAGTCCGAAGACCCGAAGTAAGCCTCAACCGTTAGATTAAGGATGACACATGGTGCAGATTCGTGGAATCTGGGTGAAGACCCGAAGTGAATCTTAGTCGTTCGATCCAGAAGGACACATGGTGACAGATTGGCCAGTTTGGGAATTCAGAGTTCAGGAGAATTGTAAGTGTGTTAGTATGGAAACTTCTGAAGCTCGAAGAGACGAAGTGATGGGGAACGATGACGTCACCTAGAGGTGATGTGATTCCTGGAATTCCCGAAGTGAAGTGGCTTGTGGACGCCACCTGGGATGACATGGACACATGGGATGTATGCTATGTGTCAGTAAGTTTTGAGCATATGGAGTATTGAAATGTCAGTTAGAACGTGACATGTGTCACCCGCCCGATTGGGCCATGTGTACGCTTCCAGTATTTCACCACAAGGCGACAGATCGTGCAGTCCGGATACTGGGCACTCTAGTGGGGAAGGATGTGACAGGTTGCGTTCGTTCGAAAAATCTCGAAGACAGGAGTACATATCGACCGTTGATTCTAGAAGACACACGTCGAAGGATCATCGACTTCGGGTGAAAGCATTTTGGGAGAACGTGCAGGAGGAAATTTTGAAACTTCCGAAACCTGAAGAGCCGAAGTGATTCACAACCATTGATCTATGGGAGGACACCCATGAACATATCATGAACTCCAGGTAAAATAATTTCGGGAGGAGGAAAGCGATCATTGATCATGAAAGAGGACAAGGACTGTTGATCCGATCCTGGCTTAAAGTCCCGAAGTCTCGAAGCTATGGACAAATTCTTTTTCAGCTAAGTGCAGGGTCATGGCCGTGGTCATATGCAGATTGAGAGCTGAGGGAAGGAGGGATAAGGGATGAATTGGTGGCCTTCAAGATAGAAAAGTGATAAGGAAGGATTTTTCCACAGTTTCTAGTCATGGTCACCTGGGAAGGTGGTTTGAAGGAAGCGCCTGTGCAGGATGAAATTCTGTGTCAGTCAAGGATAACATGACACTATTATTTTCAGAGAATGGGGATATGATCTCCATGAACAAAAAAAGAAAGAGACTTGTAGCATGGTTTGGCAATTTTGTTTATCATATGCATAATTCTAACAAAATGGTTGCTTGCACATTTTGCAGAATTAAGGGGTTTAAACACATAAACTCAGTATGTGTATTGAGGAAATGGAAGAAGGAGAGGGAGCCTCCAGTCATGATAAGGAGGCCAAAAACCAGAATACCAGAGTTGGTAATGCAGAGACAGATTCCAACGGACGCAAGGGAAAAGGAGAACATGAAACATGAATAGAAATGGTAAGAATCCTATGGAAGTGCATAGCTACAAAGTAGACAACTTGAGACTGATGAGAGAGAAAATTCAGATAAATGCTTGAGTGTTGCAGAGCTTAAATTAGTTGCAGAGACAAACGAAGAAGGGATCAAAATCAAGACAAGATGAAGAGGGAAGGTTCCATGAAAGAAGGGATGATCATGGAAGAGCTGGTTATTCTAGAAGTGCTAACAGAGCTCATGGGCACCACTCACCTCTTTACTCAGATTTTTTTTTTTATGCATCAGATGATCCCATAAGCAGTCCAAAGGTGTCTCCTGTCAAACACAAAATAAGGAAACAAGAGGTAGATAGTTTGCAAGGAGAGCCAAGGAAGGTCAAGCCACCTTCCTTTGAGGGTGAAAGAGAAAGGGAAGATGATGACGAAGCATGGTTTCTTGGGCTCAAGAGATATTTTCAGTTGCATAACTATTCATCAAATATGGAATCCAACATTTCCACCTACCATTTACATGGGAAAGCTGCAATGTGGTGGGACTAACTGAAGCAAGTGGAGCACATTAATGAGAGTAGGATCACTTGGAAGTAGTTCAAGAAGTACTTCCAAAGGAGTACCTCTCAGAGCATTTCTATGACAGGGAAATGCAGGAGTTCTTTAGACTCAGGTTGGGAAGCATGACTATGGAAGAGTACGAGAAGAAGTTCTTTGGATTGTTAAAGTATGTCAGGTTCATTGATGATGAGAAAGTGAAAATACAGATATTTCTAAGTGGACTACTAGCCTTTTATAAGGAAACGTTCAAGTATGATGAGCCCAAGACCTTGAATGAAGCCATCAGGAAGGATAAATACCTATATGAGAAAGGCTAGGGAAGATAATCTTTGCAAAAATCTTGGAAGGACAAGAAAAATGCGAAGTCCGATCAAAGGAGGAAAGGATTCAAAGCTTCCTTCAATAGGAATGAGCCTAATAAAAATCATCAAGATCAGTATGCTAAGGGAGATTTCAAGAAGGAATATTCCTTGGGAAAAAGGGGAAGACCACCAATCCAATGTTGGGGATGCAAGGAAGATCACCTGTACAAGGATTTCCCACACAGAAAGGACAGAGTGAAGATTGTGCACAACATCCAAGAAGCTACAACATTCGAAGATATGGGAAGAATCTATGCAGATTTAAATGATCGACAAGCAGAGTACCCGTCCAATATGATCGAGGTGGAAGGTAAGATCTTAAATCAACCTGTTGCTATTTTGATTGATTCATGAACAAGTCATTGTTACATTGATCCTAAGATAGTGGATAAATTACATTTAGAGAAAAATAAACTTGGAAAAGCAAGTTTGGTTCAGTTAGCCACTGGAACCAAAAGAATAATCCATGACATGGTCAGAAGTTGTTCCATAAGTCTTAATGGCACGAATACTAGTATTGATCTAAATATCATACCATTGGGGTCTTATGATATTCTGATTGGAATGGATTTGTTGGACAAACATCATGATGTTCTAGATTGTCATAACAAGACATTTACATGTATTGATGGAAATGGAAAACAGAGCATTGTGAAAGGAGTTCCAAGACCCATCTCTATAAGGGAGATTCCAACCTTACAACTAAAAATATATTTTAGGAAAGGATGTCAATTGTATGCAGCTCATGTGGAAGAGCCAGATAATACAAAAGGGCCAAGCCTCGAAGATTTCTCGATACTACAGGAATTTGAAGATGTATTCCAAGAAATACTTGGATTGCCACCAAGAAGGGAGATAGATTTCTCAATTGATTTAGTTCCAGGAGCTGCCCCAGTGTCAAAAACACCTTACAGAATGAGCACACCAAAGTTAAAAGAATTCCAAATGCAGTTGGAGGAATTGTTGAAGAAAGGGTACATACGTCCAAGTGTTTCACCTTGGGGAGAACCAATAATTTTTGTCAAAAAGAAGGATGGAACCTTGAGGCTGTGTATTGACTTCCGACAGTTGAACAAGTACACTATAAAGAACGAGTATCCTCTACCCCAAATTAATGACCTCTTTGATCAACTAAGAGGAGAAAAGATATTCTCAAAGATTGACCCGAGGGCAGGATACC
>SNQJ01S0008273.1:28902-50625 GCA_010110895.2 Picea sitchensis
GAATTTTGAATCCATCACAATCACATATATTCTTAGAAGTGAAAACCAATTTGTAGAAAATATTTCAAGTGAAATTATAATTTGGCATTTGTCTCATTAATTAAACAATTTTTAGCAAGATTTATCTATATAACATATGCATGTTTTTATCATGATCATATAAAAATGATGTATAGTAAAGCAACAAAATAATATTAACATATCATCAGATACACAAGTCTCATCATTAAGTTACACCATAATGAAATATCAAAATGTTTATATATATATGAACATTTTCAAAATAGGGTACATCACTATAAATGGTCCGACCCTCACTAGGGTTGTGCTCGCATGTCATAAATCTAGGCCTCACCCATTTACATATGAATCTACAAAAATCATGCCCTACCCATATACACAACACACACATCACTACAATGGTCCAAGATATGCCCCCCCATTTGGGGGCACTCCATCGACCTCCCTGCCCCCTCCTACTACACTAGATCCATTATCCATAGGCCCCATATTCCTAGTGGCAGTCACACTTGCCACTGTCACCTATATAACTAGTGGGAACCACTCGGGAAAAAGGCGTATATAGGCTTCCAAAACCTCCTCCATATCCATCCATCCAACCTCCTGCACTCCCTAGAGTACCTGGTCAAAAAACTAATGGAGGTATTCCAACTGTGCCTAGAGCCCCTCCTCCCACTCTGCTGCTCACCCATCCCATGGGTCCTCCCATTTTTGGTGCACGGTTCCAACCTTAACATCATGACGATATCACCACCATCCCACTCTCACAATCTCCTCTCATCCTACAGTTCCTAGAATCCCTACTGGGGTTGGGATGTCCCTCACAATAGGGACCTCTTAGTATTGTGGTCCTACATTTGCAATCACCAAAGATATTATCCATTAGTAATTCATCAGATAATAAAAAAACACAAGCTAAATAATCAACGACAAAAATAACATACATAACCATATGAGTACTCACCTAGGGGAAGGATCATATATGCATCATGTTGGTAGTCCACAAAAATGTACATGTACTTAATTATAATATGGGGGATATTCCCCTAGAACCACTCATACTTGAAATTGAAAAACCTCCCCACCATCTCATCGTCGTCTTGGATGAGGAGCTCTCCCCATTGTCACATCCAAGGTTGGGTTGGCCCAGACACCTCCAAGTAAATTTTCAAGCCTACGAAAACCACCCACTCAAAGAAAAATAGTAGAGGACTGAGCCAAAGGGAAATTCCCCCTCCTACCACTGATAATACCATGTCAACTATGAAAACATGGCCTCCCTCATTAGGAAGTCCCAAGCATAATTCTATCCCTAGAGCACATGCTCCATGATGATCATCTCAGCACTAGTAATCCTCTCTATGCCCAAGCATATATAGATTCATACAATCATCATTTCCACCACTCGTAGAATAAAATCCAAAATACATGAGATCCAAACGGAACCTCCACTCACTAGATCATCACTGGTACAATACCAACTAGCCAAAGTATGCACGTTGCTCCCTCCCTCCATCCATGGGATCACCTATGGTCCCTCCCCTTGAATGAATATCCCAATAAAAAAATATATGTCGAACTCATATAACATATTGACCATCTATCCCCTCACCTTGAAGGTCCGATGGTTAGGCCTACACATCATAATCAAGAAACCAAGAAACTTCTTCTGGGAGCACAACAATGGACACTCAAGGAATTTGAGAAGACCATAGTTGGCCATCTCAAAATTCACCTAGATCTACTAGAAATGTCGTATGGAGGGCATCAAAGTCCCTTTCTCACCATTGAATTAGCATGATGGTAGGTCACATTGTCGATATATTCATACAAGGAGGTTAGTCAATCTCTAAACCCGATCAAAATCTCATAGATTTCACATTACTTACACATTTTGTGCAACTAAATCACCTAATATTTGCATAGAACATTGTCACATGACTCTTTCTCAAACAGTCATCCCATCCACTCAACTATTCAAGTTACAGTCATGTAGGTCATGCCATCCACTCAACTATTCAAGTTACATTCATGTAGGATTATTGTGCGACTGTCACCCATACTATCACATTGACTTGCATGATTATTCTCTCTATAGTCGCACAATTCAACATAAGAAATTAGCTTACAATCACATCTCTATTGTCATGATTGTGTAGTCCCTATCCACATGGTATGGTGTGGGTGACCCTAAGATATGAACATAAAGTTGCACATGTGTCTTTCAATCACCTGTGGATATTGTATGTACACCAAAGGGGCCATATGGTCCTTTCCACCTCATGAAGTACAAAATTAAATGCATAAATGAAATGAGGGAGTTAGGACCCCTTACCTAGATCTCTCACCGTCGAAATACACTCACCATAACGTGTGAAATGGAATCTATAAATTCTTGGGTTCCATAGGATCATGGGTGTCCATGTCACTACAAGTACAAATGAGGTGGTGTGGTGGGCCCCACCCCCATTTTATTTGGCGAAATCACCATGTTACTCGAGCCCATATGGGAGCTTAGAAGCTTTGTTTTCTGAACCATTTTCATAATTAGGACTCACCATAGTTTATTCTACATGATGGTATGATCTATTTAGGTTTCCATACACCTTCTTGAGAACCCCTCATATCATCACTTGTTTCATAGGTATGCTTTCAAACTATCATTTTAGTGAGTGATTCAATTTCCCATGTCAAATTCATTACTATTGGATATTGTTCACTTAAGGTATTGGGTTTCATGTGTGCAAGTACTTGTCAGTAGGTTCACTTTGCCTCATTTCATGGAAGGGTCATCTCCCAACCCCTTCATGTATATACTTCTTCAAACTGACATGTTAGTTACTCCATCTGAGTTAATGTCATTTACCAATATTTCCCCCCCACATATGCCTCTAGGATTCCATTTTCTAGTTCAAAAACAACTTCACCCATTCCTCCTACACCTAGTTGTTGTTTTCTAGTAGTCTTCCACCCAGATGGGATATCTCAAAATTTTATCTCCCTTTGCAAATCAACACCCATGCTATTTTTTAATATCGATGAGATTCTGAGTAGTTATCATTTCCAAGAATGAGCCTCATACTTCTTCTCATCATATTGATAACTAAATCACCTGCGGTCTTCTCACTTTTTTAGTTTTATGGTTGGTTATGTTGAATGTGTTCCCTCATTTTTATTGGCCCCTCATCTTCCCCAATATTATTTTACCATATTCATTCCAACTCACAATTAAAACACATCCATAGAGACCCAAATTGAGGCCCCTACCCCCCATTTTATCTCACCGGTCTCGCTTCCACCATGATGAATAATTTGATCACTAGGGAACCCATCTCTATGTTTTCACATTCAACCTATTAGCACTGAGAGTCACCCTTTGACTATGAGAGAATAAGCCCAATACCCATCAAAACAAAGGGTAAAATGGATTAAAATGGTTCGAGTAGTTGGATCAGTAAGACTGCGGGGAGAGGGAAAGATAACATAAGTAACTGCAGATTAGTTCAGGACCATTGGGCTATGGAGTCATAAGTATCGTAAATAATAAAGGCATTTAAACTTCCTATCAAACAAAACGATTTAAGTGGTGATGGGAAAAATAAAGACAAAATGTGTCCAAGTGAGGAACTATGAAAAATGGGCAAGATGACAACAGATCCTCTACCGCCTCAGGAATCCACAGATCAGAGAGATTACATGCAGAAGGGAAAAACATAAAATATTTGATGAACCATGAAAGATGAGCATGATGACAACAGATCCTCCATCACCTCAGGAATCCATAAATCAGAGAGATTACATCCAGACAAGAAGAAACAGAACAACGTGTAAACTAAGAAGGCGTTCTGATAAAAAAAATTCAAAGGAATATTCAATAACATAATATTTACAATCCAATACCTCAGGATTACAAACTAAAATACAGATCCCTGCTCATAAAACTCTCTCGGCTCTCCATCCTTTGAAAAATACCCCCCCTTAACATATCATTCATCTCATGTATTTATAGTCAAAACAATAGACATGTCTTGTTGCTTGGGCACCTCTTTTCCAGCACCATATGTCTTCTCTTGTCGGTCATGTTCCTTCTATCACAAGGAAACTCTGGTCAGTATTGGCATGCATGAGAAACTTCTCTCTGTGGTACCTTAGGATGATAGTCTTCTATCTCCACGGCTAGACCCTCCATGCTTTCTATTTATTGGACTAAGATGAGGTTTCAGCTACCAGTCCCTCTTTTCTTAATTGATCTCTCCTTGAAATTGGGGTGAGGATTAACACCTAGGGGTCGGCCATGTGTTGCTCTCAGATTTGTCGTTATATAAGAATGTGATTGCGGGGCCACCAAAAGCGGTTTGGATCCACACCGCTTTTGATCCTGAAATCCACCACCAACTACCACACATCTCTTTTACTATGCCATAGTTTCAATTGTGGGACTGCTCAAGGATTTCAATGCTCGATCAAGTTGCATCCCCGCAATGAAGCATGGTCGTTGATCTAGTCGCGTTCTTGTAATAGCCTAGGTTTTGAACCCTCATTTTAAATAATGTATTGTTACAATGCTGAGAGGTCAGGGTGCCCAAACAATTATTAAAGGGACAGTATGCCCAAGAAATGTAATGTTTTGATCATTATTAATAATAAATACATCGTTGGATGCTAGATGGAAAAGGACTAGATTTATAGGGGGATATGATTCCACAAGAGAGGGGGCTTGAGGGGATAAGTGTTTATTCCTATGTTAATTACCCTTTTTTCCCAAGGGAGGGAATATGTTATGTGAGCTTCTTGGGGAAGGACAGGAGGTTCTTGATTCCCCATGAGTTTACTTAAACCTGCCTCTGCTCTGATGGGGGGGTTCGATTGATGGCTTGTTCCTTTATTTCCTGTATGTTCATTCATTTCCCCTCACGCACTTTCATGCACCCAATTACCCATTCATTGGTCCATCCTCATCTGTGTCTTGGCTTGGGAAAGGGAACTGAACTACCAAAGAATTAGCCATGGGATAGTTGGATGTGATGGTCCCTAGTGTAATCTAGCCATGACCTGGGGCCTGTATGTCTGAGATGCATCGACCTATGCCTTGTTTTTCTCACAACTACGAGTCCTGAGAGTTCCAACATTGAGATTCTAGACCAGATGTGTTGGAGGCCCTAGAAAATAAGGAGAAGGACTACTTGAGGGACTGCATGGTAGAGAAGGGTGGAGGTCCATTCTCTTGGGGCGATATAGGCTGGGTAGAAGAGAGATGGGTACTTGGATTGACGTGGGTGTTGGGAAACCTGTGAGATATTGAGAGTTGACTGGTCTGGGAACCTAAGTACACTCTGGAACCATCCTTGTGGATTCATAGCCCTGGCTCGGGGGTGACATTGCTGTTGAGATTTGGAGCAGTGGTGTCTACGGTTGGGTGGAACGTCCTTGGTCTGTAGCTAGTTGGTGTCACCTTTTTGTAAACATAAGTGATCTCTGTTGTGATATTAATATATGTATATGAATGTATTCTGCTATGTATTTTAATTATCGTTTAACTATATCTTAGATTATGCATGTTTGTTGGATATTGTTGTGCATGTCGCTAAATATTGTATCTTATGTGTTCTTATTAATTAAATAATGTATGAGTAAGAGTACAAAGTCCAAGGGTGGGCTTGTAGGTAGCATGCCCCGACATGTGGGTGGCTGGGGATGTTACAGATTGGTATTAGAGCTTCTGGTTGAAACATCGGGCCGATATGGGTCAGGTCTGTTGGTTAGAGTCTCGTGGTTACAAATCTAACTCTGAACATGGAGTTGAAAAGCTCAGGAGGAATGGCATTGAAGAATATACATAGGAGTTAGATCATCAGAGATCAGTTGTAAGGTGTTCGAAGGATTGTGACCGTCCCCCTTCAAATTCTAGAGCGATCACCATGGATCAGGAGAGATCTGGGATCGTTGGATCGAAGGACATGTGAACATGGGTCGTCCGATGTAAAGGAAGAAAGGGTTAAGGTCACCACCGTCAGATCCCATGGGAGAAAGAGATCAACGTACAAGAGGCATTGCGGGGAACCAAGTTGAATGAGAGATAATTCCTCGAGGCGGTCCCACAATCCAAACCACGGTTTCACCGAGGGGTTACGTGTCAGCATCAGGAGAATTGCGGGGAGAAAAGTGGGTTACTCCAAATCGTCGATGCATTCCCCTGCAAATTGAAAGGAAGTAAGTGATGTGACATGTTAGGGCTCGAACATCAAAACTCCATATTGCTGAAGTAGTTTGGGACCGTCCATTGTCAAGGATAGACAGGCGACGCGAGATACACAACTCTAGGAGTTTGTGGACGAGGAGGAGGTGAAATAGCTGAAGTAGATCCTGAATGTTGATCACCAAGAGGTACATGTCAACAGATCAGTAACTCCGGAGAAATCTGTTCGAGAGGTTTTCAATTGATATTTGAAACTCTCGAAGCCCAGAAACCTGGAGAGACAAAGTAAATCTCGATCGCTCGATCATCTGAGTTATATCTCAGTCGCCAGATCGCCCGGAGTAAATATCAAGCATTAGATCATCCGAGGTAAATCTAGGTCATCTGATCCAGAAGAGGCATGGCGTAAATCTGTGGATTTCGGGTGAAGGCTCGAAGTAAGTCTCAAATGTCCGATTCAAGAGGACATGTGACAAAATCCCGTGTACTTCGAGGAGGTTTGAAGTTTGAGATTTCTGAAACCCGAAGACCTGAAAGGATCTCAACCATTGATATGTTGAGAGCCATGCGTCACCAAATCTAGGGTTTCAGATAAAATCCAGTGGGGCCAGATAAGTTTTGAAATTTGATATTTCCGAAGTCCGAAGACCTGAAGTAAGCCTCGATCATCAGATTAAGGAGGACACATGGTGCAGATTCGTGGAATCCGAGTGAAGATCCGAAGTGAATCTTAGTCATCCGATCCAAGAGGACACATGGCGACAGATTGGCCATTTTGGGAATTCAGAGTTCGGGAGAATTGGAAGTGTGCTAGTATGGAAAAATCTCGAAGTCTCGAAGCCCAAAGATCCGAAGTGATAGGGCACGATGATGTAACCTAGAGGTGATGTGGACCCTGGATTTTCCGAAGTGACGTGGCTTATAGACGTCACTTGAGATGACATGGACACATGGGATGTGTGTCACGCGTTACTAAGTTTTAGGCATTTGGAGTATTGAAAACTCAGTTAGAATGTGACACACGGCACCCACCTGATTGGGCCATGTGTCCACTTCTAGTATTTCTCCATGTGGCGAAAGATCGTGCAGTCTGAAGATTGGGCAATCCAGTAGGGGAAAGATGTGACAGGTTGCGTTCAGTCGAAAACTCCTGAAGGCTCGAAGGCCGGAGTACATATCGACCATTGATTCTGGAAGATACACATCGAAGGATCATCAACTTCAAGTGAAAGAACTCCAGGAAAAAGTGCAGGAGGAAGTTTTGAAAATTCCGAAGGCCAAATAGCCGAAGCGATTCACAATCGTTGATCTGTGGGAGGACACCTGTCGGTAGATCATGGACTCCGGGTAAAAGAGTTCTGGGAGGAGGCAAGTGCAGAAAGTTGAGACTTTTGAAGCATGGAGTCCCAAAGTGGATCTCGATCGTTGATCATGAAAGAGGATGAGGACCGTTGATCTGGTCCTAGCTAAAAGTTCTGAAGTCCCGATTCTCTGGACAAGCACTTTTTCAGCTAAGCACAGGTTCATGATCGTGGTCATATGAAGATTGAGAGCTGAGGGAAGGATGGATAAGGGCTGAATTAGTGGTCTTTGAGACAGGAAAGTGCTAAGGAAGGATTTAGCTGCAATTTATAGTC
Organism: Picea sitchensis; assembly: GCA_010110895.2. NCBI lineage: Eukaryota > Viridiplantae > Streptophyta > Pinopsida > Pinales > Pinaceae > Picea > Picea sitchensis. The sequence goes on from SNQJ01S0008273.1 coordinate 36,757, forward strand.
GTGGTCACCTGGGATGGTGGTTTGAAGGAGGCGCCTGTGCAGGATAAAACTATGGATCATCCAAGGATAATAGGACACTGTTATTTTCGGAGAATGGGGATATAATCTCCATGAACAAAAAAATAAAGAGACATGTAGCATGGTTTGTCAATTTTGTTTATCATATGCATAATTCTAACAAAATGGTCGCTTGCACATTTTGCAGAATTAAGGGGTTTCAACACATCAACTCAGGATGCGTATTGAGGAAATGAAAGAAGGCGAGGGATCCTCTAGTCAGGATAAGGAGGCCGAAGGCCAAAATACCATATTTGGTAATGCAGAGACAGAGTCCAATGAATGCAAGGGAAAAGGAGAGAAGGAAATGTTAATAGAAATAGTAAGAACCCTGAAGATGGAAGCACAGAGCTAGAAAGAAGACAACGAGAGACTGATGAGAGAGAAAGTTCAGATAAATGCTCAAGTGTTGCAGAGCTTAAATCAGTTGCAGAGACAAAAGAAGAAGGGATCAAACTCAAGACAAGAGGAAGAAGGTAGGTGCCATGAAAGAAGGGATGATCATGGAAGAGATGGTTATTCCAAAAGTACTAGTAGAGCTCATGGACACCACTCATCTCCTTACTCAGAAAGAATTTTTTATGCATTAGATGATCTCATAAGAAATCTAGAGGTGTCTCCTGTCAAACACCAAAGAAGGAAACAAGAGGTGGATAGTTTTCAAGGAGAGTTGAGGAAGCTCAAGACACCTTCCTTTGAGGGTGAAAGAGAAAGGGAAGATGATGTAGAAACATGGTTTCTTGGGCTCATGAGATATTTTTAGTTGCATAACTATTTGCCCAACCTGGAAGCCAGGATTGCCACCTACTATTTACACGAGAAATCTACAATGTGGTGGGAACAACTGAAGAAAGTGGAACATGTTAATGAAAGTAGGATAACTTGGAAGCAGTTCAATAAGTACTTCCAGAAGTAGTACCTCTCAGAGAATTTCTATGACAAGAAAATGAAGGAGTTCTTTGAACTCATATTGGGAAGCATGACTATGGAAGAGTATGAGAAGAAGTTCTTGGGATTGTTAAAGTATGTCAGGTTCATTGGTGATGAGAAAGTGAAAATACATATATTTCTAAGTGGACTGCCAACCTTTTATAAGGAAAAATATCAAGTATGATGAGCCCAAGACCTTGGTTGAGTCCATCAGGAAGGATAAATACCTGTGTGAGCAAGGCTAGGGAAGAGAATCCCTACATAAATCTTGGAAGGACAAGAAAAATGCGAAGTCCAGTTAGAGGAGGAAAGGATTTAAACCTCCAATAGGAATGAGCCTAATAGAACATCAAGATCAATATGCTAAGGGAAATTTCAAGAAAGAAGATTCCTTGGGAAAAAAAGGAATACCACCAATCCAATGCTGGGGATGCAAGGAAGATCACCTATACAAGGATTGCCCACATAGAAAGGACAGAGTGAAGACTGTGCACAAAATCCAAGAGGCTACAATAGTCGAAGATATGGGAAGAATCTATGAAGATTTAAATGATCGACAATCAGAGTACCATTCCAATATGATCGAGGTGGAAGGTAAGATCATAAATCAGCCTGTTGTTATTTTGATTGATTCAAGAGAAAGTCATTGTTACATTGATCTTAATATAGTGGATAGATTACATTTGGAGATAAGTAAACTTGGAAAATCAAGTTTGGTTTAGTTAGCCATTGGAACCAAAAGAAGAATCCATGACATGGTCAGAAGTTGTTCCATAAGTCTTAATGGCATGAATACTAGTATTGATCTAAATATCATACCATTTGGGTCTTATGATATTCTAATTGGAATGGATTGGTTGGAAAAGCATCATGTTGTCCTAGATTTTCATAACAAGACATTTACATGTCTTGATGGAAATGGAAAACAGAGAACTGTGAAAGGAGTTCCAAGACCCATCTCTATAAGGGAGATTTCAGCCTTACAACTAAAAAGATGTTTTAGGAAAGGATGTCAATTGTATGCAACTCATGTGGAAGAGCCAGATAATAAAAAGAGGCCAAGCCTTGAATATTTCACGGTACTACAGGAATTTGAAGATGTATTCCAAGAAATAAATGGATTGCCACCAAGGAGGGAGATAGATTTATCAATTGATTTAGTGCCAGGAGCTGCCCCAGTGTCAAAAACACCTTATAGAATGAGCACACCAGAGTTAAAATAATTACAAATGTAGTTGAAGGAATTGTTGAAGAAAGGGTACATACGTCCAAATGTTTCACCTTGGGGAGCACCAATACTTTTTGTCAAAAACAAGGATGGAACCTTGAGGCTGTGTATTGACTTCTGACAGCTGAACAAGTACACTATAAAGAACAAGTATCCTCTACCCTGAATTGATGACCTCTTTGATCAGCTAAGAGGAGAAAAGATATTTTCAAAGATTAACCTAAGGGCAGGATACCATCAGGTAAGAATCAAGGAAGAAGACATTCATAAGACAACTTTTAGGACCAGGTATGGGCATTATGAATTTGTAGTGGTGCCATTTGGACTGACCAATGCACCATCTGTCTTCATTTTCTTAATGAATGACATATTAAGAAATTATTTGGATAAGTTTGTCATACTATTCTTGGATGACATACTTATCTATTCTAAGTCTGAAGAGGAGCATGAACATCAATTAAGATTGGTATTGAAAGTACTAAGAGAACATCAGTTGTATGCCAAGTTGAGTAAGTGTTCTTTCTATCAAAATCAGATCCATTACTTGGGACACATTATTTCAGAGCAGGGCATAGCAGTAGATCCAGAGAAGATCGAATCCATTAGGGGATGGCCAACACCCAAAAATTTGTCAGACTTCAGATCTTTTATGGGATTAGCTGGCTACTACAGAAGGTTCATATTAGGGTTCTCTAAGATTTCTCATCCCATCACTTCTTTGCAAAATAAGGGAACTAAATTTGAATGGACACTCAAGTGTGAAAACAATTTTAATCTATTGAAGGAATTACTTACTAGTGCACCTATGTTAAAGATTGTTGACCCAAATGAAAGTTTTGTGGTATGTACAGATGCATGTAACGAAGGACTTGGGGGAGTCCTCACACAAAATGGACATGTCATTGGATATGAGTCCAAAAATCTTAAGGAACATGAGAGGAACTATGCCACCCACGACTTGGAAATTTCTTCCATGGTTCACGCCTTGAGGATGTGGAGGCATTATCTCATGAGGAAGAAATTCGAATTAAGGACATACCACATTGACCTGAAGTATGTTTTTGAACAACCGAACTTGAATGCCAGGCAAACAAGATGTCTGTAATTTCTAAGTGATATGACTTTGATATCAAGCATATCAAGGGAAAGGAGAATAAAGTTGTTGATGCACTTAGTAGAAGAGTGCATCTCATGCATGCTACTGTTGTTAGTATTCATCAATTAGAGTTGAAGAGAAGAATTTTAGATGATCTTGTTACAGATAAGCATTACCTACAAGTAAAGGAAAACCTACAACAAGGAGATGTACAACAAAAAATAAAGGAGTATGAGATAAAGGCATATGGATTACTCATGCATAAAAATAGAATCTATGTTCCTAGTTCCGGAGAACTGAGGAATTTGGTACTGAAGGAAATGCATGATGTTCCTTATGCTGGACATCTTGGTTACCAGAAAATAATTTCAGCAGTAAGAAGCCATTTCTTTTGGCCAGGAATGAAGAAGGATGTTGTTGATTACATCGCTCGATGTATGGAATGTCAGAAGGTGAAGGTTGAACATAGGCACCCAACAGGTTTGTTGTAGCCATTGCTAATTCCGGAGAATAAATGGGAAGTGATCACCATGGATTTCATCATATGATTACCCAGAATGAATAAGCAACATAATTCAATCATGGTGGTGGTTGAAAAATTAACAAAGGCTACTCATTTTGTGCCTATGAAGACAACACATACAATGACAAATATTGCAGAAATTTTAATGAAGGAAATTGCTAGGTTACATGGGATACCTAGGACAATTGTCTCAGACAAAGATACAAAGTTTGCCTCCAATTTATGGAGGGGATTTTTTAAATGATTTGGCACAAATATAAACTTTAGCACCACGTATCATCCCTAGATAGATGGGAAAACCGAGAGGGTCAATAGAATAATTGAAGACATGCTAAGAATCTATTTGATGGATAAGCCATCCGAGTGGGAAGATTACTTACACTTGGTTGAGTTTGCATATAATAATGGGTATCAAGCTTCATTGATAATGAGCCCATTTGAAGCCTTGTATGGTAGGAAATGTGATACTCCAGTAAACTGGGACAACCCAACAGATAGACTGGTACTTGGGCCAGAGTTGCTCAAGGACATGGAAGACCAGGTGGTTAAGATCAAGTAGAATTTAAAGGTAGCTCAGGATAGACAACAAGTTTATGCAGACAAGAACATGACAGATAGATAATTTAAAGTAGGGGAGCATGTACTTTTGAAAGTGAAGCCCAAGAAAAGCTCATTGAAATTGGGTAGTTGTACAAAGATGCAGCCAGATTATGTGGTCCATTTGAAATATTGGACAGAATAGGGCCAGTTGCATACATGTTTGCATTGCCTTCTTCCATGAATGTGAATAATGTATTTCATGTATATTTACTAAATAAATATGGACATGAACCTAACCATGTTATTTATTGGCATCTGATTCAGGTAGAGATGAAGGGAGACTTTCATGTTCAACCAGTATGGGTATTGGACAGAAAGGTAAAAATGCTCCAGAATTGAGTTATAGAGCCGATAAAAGTTCAATGGACCTGCTACGGTCCTAAAGATGCTACCTGGGAGCATGAAGATGCCATGCGGGTAGAGTACCCACAACTTTTTGAATAATTTTGAGATTTTGATCTCTATTTGTATATGCACTGAGGACAATGCCAAAATAAGGGGGAGGGGATGTAACACCCTAGGTTTTGAACCCCCATTTTAAATAATGTATTGTTACAATGTTGCGAGGCCAAGGTGCCCAAACAATTATTAAAGGGCCAATATGCCCAAGAAATGTAATGTTTTGATCATTATTAATAATAAACACATTGATGGCTACTAGACGAACAAGGACTAGAGTTATAGGGGGCTATGATTCCAAAAGAGAGGGGGCTTGAGGGTCTAAGTGTTTATTCCTATGTTAATTACCCTTTTTTCCTAAGGGAGGGAATCGATTACATGAGCTTCTTGGGGAAGTCCATGAGGTTCTTGATTCCCCATGAAGTTACTTAAACCCACCTCTGGTCTGATGGGGGGGTTCGACTGATGGCGTGTTCGTTGATTTCATGTATGTTCATTCATTTCCCCTCACGCACTTTTATGCACCCACTTACCCATTCATTGGTCAATCCTCATTCGCGTCTTGGCTTGGGAAAGGGAACCAAAATTCTGAAGAATTAGCCACGGGATAGTTGGTTGTGATGGTCGCTGGTGCAATCCATCCATGACCTGGGGCCTACATGTATGAGATGCGTCGGCCTGTGCCCTATTTTTCTCACAACTGCGAGTCCTGAGAGTTATAACATTGATATTATGGACTAGATGTGCTGGAGGTCTTGGAAAATAAGGAGAAGCACTGCATGAGGGATTGCGTGGCAGAGAAGGGTGGAGGTACATTCTCTTGGGGTGGTACACGATGGGCAGAAGAGAGTTGGGTACTTGGATTGTTGTGGGTGCTGGGAGATCTATGAGAGCTTGAGATCTGACTGGTTTGGGAATGCAAGTACACTGTAGAACCGTCCTTGTGGATTCATAGCCCTAGCTCAGGGGTGACACTGCTGTTGAGATTTGGAGCAGTGGTGTCTATGGTTGGGTGGAATGTCCTTGGTATGCAACCAATTGGTGTCACATTTTTATAAAGATAAGTGCTATCTGTTGTGATATTATTATCTGTGTATGAATGTATTTCATTGTGTATTTTAATTATCATTTAACTAAATCCTAGATTATGCATGCTTGCTGGATATAGTTGTGCATGTCGCTAAATATTGTATCTTATGCGTTCTTATTAATTAAAGAAGGTATCAATAAGAGTAATAAGTCCAAGGGTGGGCTTTTAGGTAGCATGCCCTAGCCTATGGGTGGCTGGGGATGTTACAGTTTCGTGATCTGAGAAGCCCTGCCAATTTAGTGCCCCTCATAAAGTTTATCTGCCTACCAACTCCAAGACCCCTTTAACTATGTTTAGAGATGAAGCCAAATTGGTGTTTCAGAGCCTTGAATGTGGAGAAGTGGATGGGTTCCATGTGTCCTTCGCCTCTCTCCAATGTGACCTTAGGTTGTGACCCGACGCTTATTCAAAATGCATTCAAAACTCCACATTTCGGGAGTTCTGGCTCCATAAATTTAACATTCTCCCGGAGTAACCTTCCTCCAGAATGTCAGATCTTCTGCCACGCATCCTCTTCCAGGGCCAACTGAGATCTACTGTAGGTGATGGATCTCCGAGAGTCCTTCGTATTCCCTTAGATTCTTTCTTCTGGAGTACTATGCTTCGGATTTCACAATCTGCTGACATGCATCCTCTGGAGATCGACGACCCATATTTACTCCGCTGCTTCGGGCCTCGTGATTTTTGAGTGTATGAATCTTACGATTTTCCAGAGTGCCACATATCCAGAGTTCATATGTGGCACCACGTGTACCCTTTCTTTGGAAAACTGAGATTGGCTCCGACTTTCAAGACTTCAAACTCTTTGGATGAATAACTCTTACAATCCTCCGGAGTCCTGATTTTCACAATGTTTCCCCACCGTCGATCTCTCCCCAATGAGATACGACGATCAAGACTTAATCTTTGCTTGATGTTTAATTTCGGGGATTTTTCTCTGGTGTTAAACCTCACACAACTTTATAATTCCGAAGGCTCGGGGGCCGCTAATCTGAACTTCATAGGGGATATTCGCCGTTGAAAAATGAGCATGTCGGTTGTTTGTATTTTGAGCCCGAAATGGGCTGCTCTTGAGTGCTGCGTTTAGATGCTTCATGTGTAGACCACGAAATTGGATGACCTACTTCCCTTAACAACTATATGTGATAATATTTGTCTCCATAAGGGATGGCATGCACCCTGCGAGCTGCCAAGAACAAGCAGTTTCAGTGCCTTAGTTGTTGGTTTATTGAGTTGAGCTCAAAAATATTTCGCTGAGGAGAGTAGGCCGATATGTACACTACTTAACTTACAAAAAGAAAGAAAACACACATGCTCCAGAAGGATATTATTTATGTACAATCCTAGACTAACTGACTTTTACAATAGGCTAGGTGACAACAAACTTCCACCAGATCTACTCAAGTAGCTTCCTAATGTAAAACTTTCTTACTCTTCCATTGATCAACAAGAGATAATAAAACTATGACAGCAAAATAATTACATTTTTCAGATTACCCCCCAATGTCGAGGGTATGAAAAATATTGAGGGATTCGATACATGGAGAAAATGCAACTCCATGTACTCGTCCACATGGTCATAAAATAGGTGATAAAACCTACTAGATTGGCAACAAAAAGCCTTCTCTGTTTAGAACTGCTCACATCTGGTTGAATGTCCACGAAAAGAACAGGTGAGTGAAAGGCTGGTGTAGGATGCTGATCCAATTCTCCTTTGTCTACTCTGATAACATCTACATGCCGATGGAAAGAAATCTCCTCATGTATACCAATGGATGGCTCTTTCTCTCTATCATGCTAGTCTTGGTAAAATCTTTTGCTTTCATTAGAAGGTTGGATGCTAATGCTTTCTTATTCTAAGACAAAAACCACCTCAGCATCTTCGTCACTGTCTCCATTATGATCAAATAAAGGAGGAGCCTTGAATGACATACCGAGAGGCATCTTCTACCCAACATGAGAAAATTGTTCTTCATTACTAAACATAGTTTGCCTTTCAAGATTCAATCTAGGAAGCAATATCTCATCATCATAATATGAGTCAAAATTAGGTTGTTCATATCTAGGATTTTTAGAGACAGGGCTACAAAGAATATCATCTTCTAGAACAGACTCAATTTCTGCAGTTTCCTTATTGAGACAACAAACACAATTTTCATCAGATGCAGATGAACATGGAAGAGAAAAAATTGATTCCTCATTCAAGGAATCTTCTTCATTCTCACATCCTTCATAATAATTGGCTATATCCTAAACACGGTGTTTGTACTCCTCACAACAACTATGACAAATTAACTCAGAGGAATAAAACTTTTGACAATGCATATTGAAAGCTGGATGAAATTGTTCTAGGGAGGAGTTGCTAGCAAGGGGAAATGATAGATACCACACACGAGCATCTCCCTCTAATGAGTACATGAACATCTTCATTAATACATCCTTATGATGTATTCCCCACTGATGCATGAGTTCATGAAACTCAAGCAAATGCTCTGCAGGGTTGTCATCTCTATGTTCTCTAAATATGGGCAAAACATCACCCCACTCATCCATAGTAGGAACAACATTTGGAAAATCAGGAACAAAAGATAAATTAAAAGGAGTAAAACTCCAAGCCAAAATGGCTCCCATCTGAAAATATGACTTCTTAAAAACTGTGGAGTCGCCACTGGATTCTTTAATCATGGAGTCACCAGGTGAATGATATGCAGTTTGAATGTGTCTGGTCTTTGTCCATCATCAAAGATCATATCTAGTTATTGTTGTTCTCCTAGGGAAGATATCTTTACTTCCAGCCCCAACAACGACGCCATGAATGTTAGCACTGATAATCGCCCTCCGATTGCGAGAGGATAATCCAAATACTCATCAAAACAAAGGGTAAAATGGATTAAAATGGTTTGAGTAGGTGGATCAGTAAGACTGCAGAGATAGGGAAATATAAAATAAGTAATTGTATATTAGTTCGAGACCATTGGGCTATGGATTCATAAGTATCGTGAATAATGAAGTCATTTAAACTTCCTATTAGACAAAAATATTTAAGTGGTGATGGGAAGAAGAAAGACAGAATGTGTCTGAATGATGAACCATGAAAAATGGGAAAGATGCCAACAGATCCTCTACTGCCTCAGGACTCCATAGATCAGAGAGATTACATGCAGACAAGAAAAACATAAAATATCTGATGAACCATGAAATATGGAAATGATGACAACAGATCATCCATCGCCTCAGGAATCCATAAATCAGAGAGATTACATCTAGACAAGAAGAAACAAAACAACGTGTAAACTAAGAAGACAGACTGATAAAAAAATTGAACGGAATATTCAATAAAATAATATCTACAATCCAAGCCCTGAGGCTTAAAAACTAAAATATAGAGCCCTGCTCATAAAAATCTCTCGCCTCTCCAACCTCTGAAAAACACCCCCACTTCATATATCATTCATCTCGTGTATTTATAGTCAAAACAATAGACATGTCTTGGGTGCCTCTTTTCTAGTGTCATATGTCTTCTCTTGTCTGTCATGTTTGTTCTGTCAGAAGGAAACTCTGGTTAGTATGGGCGTGCAAGAGAAAATTCTCTCTGTGGTACCTTGAGTTGACAGTCTTCTGTCTCCACGGCCAAACCCTCCACGCCTTCTATTTATTGGACTGAGCTAATGTTTCAGCTACCAGTCCATCTTTTCTTAATTGATCTCTCCTCGGGATTAGGGTGAGGCTTAACACCTAGGGGGTAGCCATGTGTTTCTCTCAAATTTGTCATTATATAAGCACATAATTACAGGTCCGCCAAAAGAGGTTTGGATCCACATCACTTTTGAGCCCGCAATCCACCACCAACTGCCACACATCTCTTTTACTATACCACGGTTTTGATTGCGGGATGGCTCAAGGATTTTAACGCTCGAGCAAGTTGCATCCCCGCAATGAATCTTGGTCATTGATCTAATTGCATTCCATGATCTGGGTAGCCCTGCCAATTTAGTGTTGCTACTAAATTTTATCCACCTTCTGCCAATTGACTATAGGCGCCATGTGTCCTTGGCCTCTCTCCAATGTGACCTCGGGCTGTGACCCGACGATTATTCAAAAGGCACTCCGAAACTCTGCATTTCGAGAGTTCTGGCTCCATAAATTTAACATTCTCTCAGAGTAACTGTTGGACATGTTTAATAGGTAGCATATGCTTGTCATTGATGGCAAGTACAACAATGAAGATGGCATGTATATAGGAAGAATGTACAAAGGATTGTTGGCATGTTTTACAAGATGATAGGCAAACAAAAGACAAAGTTCAGAGAGGTGAATGATCGCGCGCAGACGTCAGAATCCTTTAAGGATTCGAGGAGAATAAGCTAAGGAGGCATAGCGCTCTTATACGTGCAAGGAGCACAAGAAAGAGACCGAGAGCCATCGGATCTCACTCGGAAATCCCGACAGCGGTTGGATCGGGAGAAGCTGCACAGATGTTAAGCGCAGGAGTTGGCGTGTAGAAGAAGTGATCTGCACCGTCAGATTGAAAGAAGATACCCGACAGCCGTCAGATCTGCAANAGATACAAAGCTGAATTCTCTTTACAAACCCATGCGAGGGTAGGGACCAAAGTCAGATTTAAAAGCCTCCAATGGGCATCGTACAAAAAGACTCTGACAACAAAAGAAAATTGAAGCTAAATATCTGGATCAACTTGCCACAAAATGTTGTCACTTGACTTTGCAAAATATTATTTATTAGTCATGAAATTTAATCCATAAACAAACAAGAACACACAGACTGCCAAAAATAAATCAAGTGTCTTTAAAGACAAGCTGCTAGAAATTATGATTCAATTTTGAATCCTGCTGCCTTCAATAAGACCCTACTGTCATCAAGATGGTTAAGCCTTCTAGTAAACTCAAAATGAATGAAGAATGGAAGTATCTCACAAGTATAGAGCTAACCTTATAGAAAAATTTCTCCTTCTATTCTCTCTTACTCCTTTTGTCTCTTCATTACCTTGAGCTTTTATTCTTTGCCAATAAGTTATGGTATTTCAACTACCTTTCTTTTGTTAGGATTAATTAGCTTAACTAATTAGTTGAGACAAATAATTGATAATATTTAAATAATGGTCTATTTAAATAATAACTAAATAGGTGGGACCCCTTGTCACTCCAATTTTCATTTCTTTAATAATCATCAAAACATGAAGTATAATACCCCAAATATCTAATTCAAATATCTTCCTTGTAACTCCCATCCTCATATTAATAATCAAATATTTTACTGTCTAAATATGTATTTGTTATCCAAAATACTGTCATTGAAAATAAAAAGACTATCCTCAAAATAAAATAACATTAATAGGATTAAAAACCATATTTTCTATGAGAGGCATTTTGCCTCTTTCCACTGCTGCTTTCTCTTGATCCATTTTCTATTTTATCCTGTGCAATAGCCTTCGATTGATGGGAACCTTGTGGGTGGATTGCACTGATGACATGGGAACAATCATCTTTGTGATGGAGATGAGAGGAAACGAAGTCAGAGGAATCTTTGGATGAGTTGGAGGGATTGGCCACTCCTTTTCCCTTATCTAGCTTTGGCTTGGGAACATCAGTTTTTAGCCTTTTGCTTGCATGAGAGGATTGTACTGGAAAGACAACACGATCATCTTCGGCATTTGGATTTATTAGTGGTGGAGGAGGGGGTAATGGAAACAACACATGAGGGAGTAATGGCAACAACCATGGTGATGAGCTATAGGCTGATGAACAATTTCTTTCCAACCATCATTGGCAGGTGGTTTTGGATGCATAGACACATGAGGGGGAACATGCATACCAGAGAAATTTTGATGTGGCTGGAAAGGAGGCTTCTCAGGTATAGGTTGCAGAATTCCTTGGCCAACTAGATTAAAAAAACCAGCTTGAAAAAGATGATTTATTTATTGCGGATCAACGCCAAAATGTATCAAAAATCGTGGCCTTCTATGGCCTCTTTGCCAATTATTTACTCTACATGTATTAATACCTCTGTCATTGCTGCCTATGCTAAAGAAACTCATCCTGAGGCAATATTACAATCATGCTATGAAAAACTCTTAACAATCCATGCATCAATAAAATCAAAAGGTTGGCTCTATCATTCACCAGAGAAGCACATGCAAACCATCCATCCATCATACTTTTAAACTCAACAATCAATTTCCATTTGAACAGGGATTGATAGGGCTATTAGGAATACCGATGGGCATATAATGAGCGGAAAGTGAGATAATGAACGCGAATGAGACAATTACTATTCTATTACATGGAATAATATTTATTGAAAATTGACATTGCCATAATTTTCCAAAAACCTTTCTCTGTTAACAATTTAAATCCAAGACACGACAATGTTAAATATAAAACCCCAGGAAAATTTCAGTACTATCCCTTTACAATTTTCATTTTCCTTTTCCTTTTTATTTATATATATAGATGTCCATTAGAAAAATGTTGTGTAAGAGACTGTTTACAAAGTTGTTTGAAACAATTAAAACTAGATTACCTCAAGCTAGCATGGGAGGCTGAAAAAACAAACATAAAGCCATCGACCTTTCAATATACAATATTTATATCACAACCCCAATACTTGTTGCATAAACAGAGTGGGTTCGAAACCCCATGCGAAACTGGTGCTCATCGTTTTTTTTCAAAATCATATAACCTCAAAATCGACCAAATCCCCATAGATAAATAACAAGTGAGCCAAGACCTAATAGATGTAACCAATCTTTTCCACTGTTGAATCAACCCATAATAAGTATCAACACCCAAGTTCGAGTTCACTAATAGTCCATATGTCGAATATACAAGTGGGTTTTGTGCAAACTATGGGCAATTTTTTTTGAAATGGGGGATGCCAAGCAAACAAAAGACATCTTTTCCCAAGACAAACCTTTCCATAGACCTCCTAAAATGGACGCGAGGCAAATACACAGGTCTCCAATATAATTTTAAACAATGGACCGATAATACAAAGGGAGGGAAATCTTCCAAGGACCGAGGAAAGGGTATGGCATTACACAATAATCACAAAATCCCAATTGTTCTTTTACTTCACAGAGAAAACCCTTCGAATTTTAACCATCAGAAATGAGCGAAACTAAATGTATTCGCCATAATTATTTTTCAACAGTAAGAAAATAATAAGCAACATTCATTCTAGGCACAACACAACCACAATATACTTCAAACATAATGGAATTCCAAACAAATTTCTGACCTTGAAACGTTTAAATTCCAACATGAAGAAACCCCATTTAAATGTAATTTGCACAACCAAAATGCTCACATACATCTACTGTCATCTTCGAGAAGAAAATACACTATGTAAGAAAAATCTATGAGCCAACATAATGATTTTTTTATGAGCAGAGTTACAGTTCATGAATGGAGAGGTAAGAGCCAACATAGTTGTAAGGAGAATTCCAGAAAGCTATTGAGCACCACAATTCTTTCAAAGGCTGAGTAAAATAGAGGCAATACTAACCAAAGCAACCAACACAAGTGCAAGCAAAGTGAAGGTGGCGTCCTCAAGGTAGGGTAAGAACGACGTGCAATAATTTCACATCGTTTCCCACATTAAATTCTATCAACCACATCCAAGTACGAGTGCACCCAAACTTCCAAAACAAAAACACATAGTCCACCATGTATATTCAATTTTCCACATAACACTTTCAATCCAAAATCGAATCAACCTCCCCCACATTAATATTATAAATCTTATATGTATGTTCAACACTTAGCACCAAAACATGTCCCACATTTCTTACTAACAGAGGATTTCCATTTCATAGAACATATCAATTGTCCACAATATATATATATATATATATAGTTTGAGAACAAACATAGGTATTTGAGTTGATTTCCATGTGAAATGGATGAATGATGGGTGCGCTCGCAATT
>SNQJ01S0008273.1:53320-76923 GCA_010110895.2 Picea sitchensis
CATGCATATGTTATATAGATAAATCTTGCTAAAAATTGTTTAATTAATGAGACAAATGCCAAATTATAATTTCACTTGAAATATTTTCTACAAATTGGTTTTCACTTCTAAGAATATATGTGATTGTGATGGATTCAAAATTCCTTGACAGAATTTTGACTTGTAGGTATTTTCTAAATAGGAAAGGGTCACAAACATGGTAAAAATTATTCAATTACAAGACAAAAATAAGGGAATCCAAGAGTATTGTGAAGTGGCTAATGTGAAGTTGGGAAGCATCATCCAGAAGGCCAATCACAACAATATACTATGCTTGGTTATTCGTAGTTGGTCCTAGGCACATGTCATTGAATTGAAGTAGTGTATGCGAAGGTGAATAAATGGACCAAGACAGAAAAGTGATATTTTGATTCTATCAACTATCACTATTGGTAAAACAAATTTGATATGTAGGTGAATTATTCATCTGGTAGAGAAAAAAAGGACAAGTGATTAGAAATGTGACATTATTTTGATGTGTGTGTAAAAAATATTAAAAAACATATGAACATTTTTACAAAGAAAATATTCACATGGAGGTGGTCCAAAGTAGAATGGATACTCAAGGATAAAACCTCTTNAAAAAAGGACAAGTGATTAGAAATGTGACATTATTTTGATGTGTGTGTAAAAAATATTAAAAAACATATGAACATTTTTACAAAGAAAATATTCACATGGAGGTGGTCCAAAGTAGAATGGATACTCAAGGATAAAACCTCTTCAAGTGTAACCCATTGACAGGGTATTTTAGGAGGTTTCCTTCAGTATGGGAAAGGATGTATGCCCCCTTGGTGAAGAAATGTTTGAAAATGAATGGGCCTTTCCAAATGGATTTGAATTTTCCATGGCCTAAGGTATGATGGGTGATATCATAGGCTAGGACAAGGTTTCCTTCATTGAATGAATGATGGTAGACTTATCGAGCGAAAGAAACATTTGAGAAATTTTTGGCATCCTCGTTATGTTGTAACAAAGAGAGACTATATTCATCGATGATCTCTAAGGTGATGAGACATTGTTTGAGGAGTGCGGTGTTCAGTAGTAGTTCAAATTATATTTGGATCATTGGTATTTCACACTCAATGGCTAGGAATATTTCCACCCCATGGATGAGGTGGAAGGGCTTAAATCCCATGGTAGTTTTGATGATCATTCGGTATGCCCAAGTGCAGAAAAAATCATGTGATTCCCATTGGTTATGCATTTTTTCATTGTCTATTGTAACACAGTCATGAGGAATTTGTTGACATCCTTGACATAACCATTAGACTATGGATAATATGGGGAATAAAATGTTTGATTGAAGCTAAGACATGAGGATTATTCCTGAAACACTTCATTTTAAAAAATGAATCCATGGTCCGAGATTAACTGTTGAGGGACCCCAAAGCAAGTGATGACATGATTTAAAAATACGTGGGAAATTGTATATACTATATTGTTGAAAGTAGGCATGTATTTATCCCATTTGGTGAAATAATAAACAACCAACACAATGTACTTGTGACCATTAGTAGATGGGGGGTTGCATTTCATAAAGTCGATGCCCAATTTTCAAAAGGGATCGGTTGTAATGACTGGGTGTAAAGGAGTTGGTGGGGATCTATCTTTGTGTGTGTGCACTAGTAATTTAGTACACCACTTGACTTCCTAAATACAGCCACGAAACAAAGTGGACCAAAAGTAGCCTACTCAGATGACTTTCTGGGTGGTGGAAATTCCAGACATGTGTCCACTACAAGAGCCATTGGGCCAATCATTAAGGACTCACTCAGTGTCTTGTAGGGTAAGGCATCGATGTAATATGGTGTCAACTCCCCATAGATATAGAACATCTCATATGAGGACATATCTAGGAGCTTTGTGGAGGATATGTCGACGATCATCCTAAGAGAGATGTGGACCAAAATTTTGGGTGCAAAGGTAAGTGAGGATTCCACCATACCATGGTTCATATGACAAGAGAAACAATAGATGTTCATTTGGGAATTTCTCGTTCACAAGTGAATCCTTTATTTCAGACAATAAATTAATGATGAGCTCTGTGAAGATGAGTTCCTTTTTACTTTTGGGAGTGGTGAACTCTTAGATCAAAATATTGGAGAATTACAATCCACTGGGTGAATTTACCATTGATTTGTTATTGGCTAAGTAAGTATTGCATTAGGTTGGAGTTTGTAATGATCTTTGTTATTCATAGAAAAATTTAATGCTATAGTTTTTGGACTACATGAACCATGATGAGGCCCAACTTTTCTTCAAGATTGTAGTTCAAAGGAAGGCCTAATAAGTTCATATTGATGTAATAAATGATTTGTTCTCTCCCATATTCACCTTTCTAGACAAGGACCCCTATGACCGATACTTTAGAAGCTGAGAGGTACATGGTGTAATATTTTGTAGTCAGGGGGATTGATTAAAGAGAATTTTTAGAGAGTAGATTTTAATGACTCTACATCTTGTTGAGCCTGCTCATCCCATTCAAATGGGATGTATAGGTGTAAGAGGCATAAGAAACCATGGATACAAGTAGCATAATATGGGAAAAAGTGGCATAAGAGGTTGGTTTTACCTTGTATACTTTGTATATAGTTCAGAGTCTTGGGAGGGGGGATATAATTAATGTCTTTGACCTTAATGGGGTCCATTGTGATCCCTTGTTGGGATGTGATGAATCTAAGAAAACACCCATTTGTGATGAAAAAAATACATTTGAGGGGGTTCAAACAAATTTTGTACTTATAATACCTATGAAAGATAATGTAAAGATCTTCAAGATGTTGGGATCACTTCCTGGAACAAGTGGCAATATCATTAAAGTAGGAAAGGATGAGATGGGAAAGATCATGAAACACATAAGTCATGTCCCATTGAAAAGTGGCTCCAACATTTTTTATGCCAAAAGGCATGACATGATATGCAAAATTACCCCATGTTGTAGTGAATGTAGTCTTGTATTGATCTACATGAAAGATTTGGATTTGGTTGTATCTAGATAACCCTTCCATAAAAGACGAGACTTCATGTTCAATACAATCATTGATCACTTGATCAATGAATGGATTTGGGGAGACACGCTTAGTTTAAGTATCTAAAGTTGTGTACACAAGGATGGTGCCCTATTTTTACTTGACAAAGACGGGGTTAGATACCCATGATGTGTACATAATGGGGTGAATGAAACCAACTTTGTGAATTTTGTCGATTCTACTTTGATAGCCAATTCTTTGTATGGATGAAAGGGCCACTATTTTTGGTGAACAGGAACAACATTGGGCCATATTTCAATACAATGTTCAACAAAGGCAAGGTTAATACTAGGCATTTCAATGTACAACTGGGAAAACATATC
Organism: Picea sitchensis; assembly: GCA_010110895.2. NCBI lineage: Eukaryota > Viridiplantae > Streptophyta > Pinopsida > Pinales > Pinaceae > Picea > Picea sitchensis. The sequence goes on from SNQJ01S0008273.1 coordinate 56,715, forward strand.
TCGATACTCCTGAAAAGGATCCTTATATGAAAGTACTTCCTTCAAGGAGAATGTAGTGCCAAGTGTTATCACCTGATAAATCTTGGTGTCAATTTATGGGCAATTTGGTAGTGCTCCAGAGGTTTCAATATTTCTGTAGCGTCAGGTAGTTGCTTGTTGGTACCAGCCTCGTCAATGCCAGAGATGTGAATTTTGGGTAAAAATATTTACCAGATTTGGAAAATAAAAAAAATTGTTTTTTTTTTAGTTTATTGTGCTCTCGAGATTGCTAGAATATGTTTGCAGAATTATACAGGGGTTTTTAAAATAATTTTGGAAACATTATTGGCCCGAAGGACCAATCCCCAATTATTTGACTCAAGTCCACGAGCTATTGAGTACCAAACAACAACACAACCACAAACCAATACACAAATAAGCACTAAAGCTAAGGGAGGATCCCACATGGGGAAACTACTATGCACTATGCGTCGACAACAATTGGGAATGTTTTGGAATATGAACAATAAAGATTTCACTGACGCCAAAAATGTGAGATAAATACCCAAAGAAAAAACATAGGTGCACCAAGCACTTGTTCAAATTCTAGCGTGCCAAGTGTATTTACAGATGTGTGAAGGGAGTAATGTAAATGTCAAATGCCTAGATAAAGTTAAATGCTAACAACCAAGCATAAGGGAAGCGCCAAGTGAATCATCCAGTTGTTCAACGTTCAATGTTCCCAAATCAAGGATATGTTCAGGTGTCGAGATTGATGTCGACATCATATAATGCATGCATCCAAAAGGGAGAACACACAAATGTTGAATACACAATGCCAAAACCTCCAACACATATCATCGCCCAGTTGTGTAATCAAGTGTCATCAGTTTCGACCTCGTTTGATGCTAATGGTTTCGATTTGATGTCATAATGGAAACACATATTTCAAAGCATTGTTGGTTATGGAGCCTGATTATCTTCTTGATTCAAAGTTATTTTGTTTCCAACTGTATTTATACCCCATGAAGTATTTACACCCCAGAATTATGTACACTCTTCCACGCAGGGGAGTGCAGAGGGGGGTTCGGGGGCGAAGCCCCCGAAGGAAAAATTGTCTTGTAAATGTATATTTTAATTTCATTGTAAATCTGGACCGTTCATTATAAGGTCACAGATTTAATAGTAGAAATTATGTTAAGGTTTTTTTCCCTATAAGGAAACCCTCTATTATGAGGGAAATGTATTGCGGCTATGCATTATGACGAATATTGTATTCTGAGATAGGAGACTATGAGAGAAAGAAGAGGAAGTTACAGCAGGTTTGTTGTAGGTTTTAGCCCTTCATTTTTTGGATAATAATAAAGGAAGGACCTGGAAATTTCTCTGGTGGATGTAACCCACACTAGGTGAACCATGTATATCTATGTCTCTATTGTATTGTTTATCTTCTGTATTTTATTTCTGCATTTGTTTTATTTTATTGCTCCATGGTCCTGTTTTTCTAACAAGCACCGAGTTCTGTTTAATTATACAAAGGATTTTACATGCAGAAAAGGCCTAAACGTTCAACTATGGAGAAGATTGGTGAAAGGAAGACCGTCCATATGTTATTTAAACACCTAGCTATCGAAATTGTCTCCAAATCATCATCAAATTCATATAATGGAGCATCCAAATGTCAAAGTGAATTTAGTGTCGAGGTCAGGTTCACAAATGTCAAAGAAATGAATACTCAAGATCCAACGCATCATTTACTGTTGTTTCTTGGTCATTTGATTACAACTAAAGGACATCATAGGCAATAAATGGTGTTGTAGATGAATTATGAATTCTTCATGGGGAATATTTTTGACACACTGTTTAATTGTTGGATATAATGTTCAGGAAATCTATTCATTGTAATAGTTATGGTGGTTTTAGTAGATGGAGTTTAATTTGAATATGAATCAGAAGCAGGGTTTAAGGTATATATCCCACAGACCACTTTGGTTTCATCTTCATTGTGAGAACCAAATAACCATCACTCACTCATTACCCATCAGTTAGAGAAAAAACAAATGGGTAAAGTATCAAGTGGAGCTTTGTTGTGCAATTTTGTTGCACATTTCCTGTAGGTTCTTGTTGCACAACAACCTTGTTGTGAAACTGTGACAGAGTTTCTAGAACACCTCCTGCTCAACTTGAACAGCTTAGCAAAGGTTTCATCTCATCTCCAACAAATTCCAAGGTCGAGAACATCATATTAGGGACTCAAGGATCTATTTTCAGCAAGTTGTTATGTGTAATAAATGAGTCAATCTTGACTCCTTTTTTTTAGTAGTTGTTTAGATTTTGATGCCAAAATATGTGTAATTCTAGCTTAACTTAGACAAGTTTTTGAATTCGAATTTGGGAAAGGTAGAATATGTTTTTGATATATATTTTATGAAGCTACATGAAGGGATTGGTTGGCGAGTGTATGAGAGTTTTCATTCACTGAATATTGAGAACATTACTGGAAATTAATGAAATTTTGTTTGGACTAGATGTCCTTGTACGCTGATATCAAATATTCATGTGATTATTTCCTTTTATGCTTTTGTTTCTCTTGTTTATATGTTATGATTACTTTAGTTAATTTTGTATGTGCATTTCTTCTTTAAAGATTTAGTGAGGTGTATGTGGAAGAATTAACTTAAAATTGGTGCTATGTTATATATATTTCATATTATTTCTTCTACAATCACCCTGGGATTCATCCTTGATAGATGCCCCAAGGGGTTGTTTGTTTTCTCTGTAAACTTCATCTACAACAACATTTGAATGTGTAAATGGAATTTTTCTACCTTACCTCTGAAGTTGTCATCTTGCAATTAACCAAGTGTCCAATAAACTATCATTGATCTCCCTTTTAGTGACTCCATTTCCCAATGGATTTTCTACCCACCTTGCCACCAACTCTATAAATTGAATCTTGCTTTAGAGATCTAGCCTTTGGATGAAATTAAAAATAAATCCTTTCAGTGATTGATTTAAAAGAGAGATCCCTCTCTAGTTGGAAGGGCTAGCCTCCAACCCTAAGTTGGTTTTTGGTTACCTCGGTGACTTGCCTCCACAACCAGGGAAATTTATGGAGTGATAACACCAAGGATGATGTATTCGGTGTTTCATGATTTGATGGAAATGTCGAATTTGATGGTTAGTTAAATATTGACGATTTTACATTCTTCAAAAGTTTCAAGGATGGGGATTACATTTTTGAACCAATCTATATTCTTAAGGGGAATGAAGTATTTTTTTTCAATTGCATAAACATCAGTGTTGGTGGTAGGTTCAAAATAATTATGAGGGATAAAGAATGACCAGTGGTGCATTACGTCTCGAGGATAATCAAGTGTCATCATCTCCTCCAGAATTTCTTCATCCAAATGGAAGATGTGTGAAGGGAGAAAAATAGAATTCTCAAAGGCATGAATGGGTTAGGTAAAATTTATGGTTCCATACATTTCACACAAGAGTGACACAACATTTAGTACCAAGGAATTGGAAAATGTCAAGGTAGGAAAAAACGAATGGGACTATTGACGAATTATGTTTGTGAGACTGTCTAAGGATGGGAGATGAGTATTGACCCCAACAAGTGATGAATGTCCTATTGAAGGTAGTGAACCTATAACTAAGGGGACATCAAATATGTGCACATACATGTGTGTGTGTGTGTTTTAGTTGCTAGGAGGACGGATAATTTATTTATGTGGGCTATCTCAGGAATTAGGTGGGGAAACTAGAAATGTTTCGTCTCATGGTTGTACTGGGGAGGTTCTCAAGAAAGAAGGAGTTGATTCCTGATCTTGGGAAGGATAATTAGAGTGACAACCCTCCGGTGTGGATGGATTTCCAAAGAATTTGAATGGTGGTCATTCTACAAGTGTGGTACTCAATGATCAAAGGAAACACATATGTAAAATGGTTCAATTGTGTGCATAATGCACATGGGAAAGTACATCATGTATTCACTGAAGTGGAAATGTAATAAATTATGGAGGGACCATACCTAGTGGATGTTTTCAATTGTGACACCGATTAGGTGGGTTCTGCTAGAGCCATCTAATGCATCGTTGTTGGCGTGTTTTGAAAAAGAGAGAGGTAGGGAAAGTGATGGGTGTAGTGGCTCTATGTGAACATAAATTGCACACAAAGTTGGTATACAATGTATTATTACGTCAGGTGATATACTCCTTTATACGATCTATGGATGGTCATTGAACAAGATCAACAATATAGACGTAAGATTGTGAAAGAGCGGATATTTGAATGAACATTGATCTGATCATTCATTAAAAGCAGAGATCGATAGTTTAAGAAGTGGATGTGTGGCAGTGTCTTGATTGGAGTGAATTCATCAGAGTGGATCCATTTCATCGAATTTTAAATATCGGATCTGGATCCATTGGAGTGATATTATTTCAAAACACTCTGATAAAAGAAGTCTAAAAGATCAGAGTGGTTCCAATGCTCTAAGAGTTTGAATTTTTGGAGTGATTAACTCATGTGCATCGAGAGAAACTTAGATAAAAGGAATTAAAACACTCTAAGCACCTGGTCATTTTCCAAGGTCATATGTGGTAAAGGAATGAGTGCCACTAATGAAGGAGTTGGAAAATGGAGTTTAGCATCAATCCAAAAGGTGCTTAAGGAAAGCACTTTTCTCACAAAGTTGAATTATGGATTGGTGCATAAGAGAGAGTTCAAGAATAAAAAAGTGGAACATCTTGGGCCCATGTGAATATTAGAGAGCATCTCGAGTGAAGAGTTACCAACAGAGTTATTCAGAATTCTACATATGTGGGTTTATAGACCGGGAGGTCTTCATCAAGTGGTATCAAAGTGTAGTAACTCTCTTTGGGGTTATGTAAGGATATAGAGAAAGGAAACAAATTTCAACATAGGAACTTTGAGGTGGCATAATTGAGATCATTCCAACCAAGAAACAAGGTTGGATGTTGAGAAGACAAGATCTTGGAGTAGATATTACAGGTATTGGTGTAAATTTTTTATAGTTAACTATGGTGACTATATATTTGTGATTTCAGGTAGTAGTTAGAGGAGAAATACATGGTAGTAGCTATTATATCCATAAAAGTTGTGACAGAGGAAGAGGGAGTAAGCAAAGCTCTCAAGTGAACAAGCTTGTGGAAGAAGGAACCTTGCAACAAGAGATTTTGTAAACACTTCCAGTTGAGGAATGTAAGTAAGGAAAAAAATAGAAGTTCTCATAAGAGTGTGAGTATATGCAAAGCCAGATAAGAGGAGAGGATTCTTAGAAGGTTCCTAGTGGAGAGAACTAAAAATACCAAAAGTTCAAGTTCATGACAAACTTGATGAGGTATTGGGTAGTAGGTGAGGAGACTTACTACAGAGGAAGGCTTGATGCATCTCACAATGGGAAAGGAGAAGCTCACAAAGGAAGAGATTGAAATGACTAATGATAATCATGACAGGGGTTCAAAAAGAAGCCACATATAGAGGAAAGAGGATGCCAAAATAATTGGTACAAATCATATGAGTCAAGAGGAAAGCCTCAGTATAATTAGGGAGTTATTGCAGGAAAGTGATGAAGACTAGAGACGAGGTTGAAATGTGAGGAAAAATTTCAAGTGGTCTATTGCTCACTTTTTTACGAACAAATTGATGCACAAATTGAATGTTTTCTCGGGACAAAGGAAGAGTTGAGGAAAAATAGGAGGCATGGGTTGGGTGCTTCATCAAAGGAAGAGAAACTAGGTGGAGCTAAGTTTAGATTGAGGACAAGGATATAAGAAGAAGTTCACTTTTGTGAACCAGAGAAAGGATCATTCCTTGGAGAGGATGATAATGGAGATATTTAAGAGAGACCTATTGTGAGTCTCGTGAACTATCATGAAAGTTCATATCAACAAGTGAGGATGATATAAGAGGCATCAAATGAGACCATAGGGTATTATGTTTTTAAAACTAATTATTGGTGTGTTTTTTCATGTAAGAAGAGATAAGAGTCCATTATAAAGGAGGAAGAGACAACATTGTCTCATGAAGGTGATCAAGATCAACATCATTTTCAATTAATTTGTGCAGAGTTTGAGCGAAAGAAGAAAGAACCTTTCATAATAGTGAACCATATAGAGATGGCTCATGAAGACAACCTTGAAGATGAAGAAATTGAAGAACAACGTTTAGATACAGTGAAAATGAATTTTAAAGAAGAACTAAGATTGGTGAAAGAATGGATAGAGAAGCCTAAAGGAGAATAAGATTGCATAAGAGTTGCTAGCATATAACATCCAAGAATGCCTAGTTGCATAAATGTAAGTGGCAAAGTTGAAGGCCAAGACATTGAATTGTCCTATGAAGATGGAATTTTTTTACATACACATCAGGAAGGCTCAGACCAAAAGATTGTCTTGAGAGGAAATAAGGAGGATGAAAGTAACCAGGAGACTGCCAAAGATAACTCAGATATTCAAGAAATAATTCATGTACCAAAGGAAGCATAAAACTACCTATGCAATCAAGACAAATATGGGATGTTAACAATCATTCACTTGGATGATGATGAAATTAAAGAGTTTAAAAAGAAAAAAAAATGTTGTAATTTATTTATTTCTTGTGCGGGTGCATATAAGGGTGAGAATTATGAAAGAAGTGAATATTCCATTAAGAAGAAAGCAAGTTGGAGGAGACAATTGAGTGTATCAAACACTTCTATATAAGTGTACAATGAAGAATGGAGCAAGATGTAGAATAGAATACAAATATTGAGAGAAGTCACATAATTTGAAAATCATTCCCATGGACTTGAGAAAATCAAAGGACTTGAATCCAAGGAGTTGGAAAAAACTATGTGGAGTCCATATGAAGGACAGAAGCAGCAAAAGGTAGAAGTGGATACTAAAATTGATGAACTATGGAAGCTAATGATGAGGAAGTATAGATCAAAATACTATGGGATGAAAAAGTAAGTCGACCATAGATTGCAGTTGGCTAAGAGAGATTTTATCAGCAAGGTGAAAGGCAAGCAACAAAGTAAAATATGGGATCCTAGAAAGTCTCAAATATAAATGAGGTATCAGGACAACAAATTGAGTAAGAAAAAAAAAAGTTTGGGATCTTGGAATATGGAGGACAACAATGAAGAAACCATACAGCAGAGCATATCAACAACATCAACAATGGGATCAAAGAGGTGAAGCATTTGAAGACACATGAACATGAGATCGTGAAAATTTTAACCCTAGGAGTTTGATGCAGGAGTATTTTCCCTCCAAAATCGACCTTGTTGATTAGGCCTTAGGGTTTTTGAATTTACTGAGGGAGTGGGTTCCTCAACTTGAAATTATTGTAATTTCCTATGTTTTATTTAATTATAGAAGGAATGCATACAATAAAGTTTGTTGGGTTGAGATTGATTAATATGTAATCAAATCTACTTAACAAAGATAGATCTTGAGAGTTTGTGAGATTTAGAGAGATCTTAGGGTGAGGTGTAGATCCCTTGAGGATTTAGTGGATAAGAGGGATCCTAGGGATTAGTTAGTGGAGAGGTTTTAGGATCTGAACCAAATTTTGGTATCAAAATCCTTTGAGGATGAATATGTAAGACTACGAGCATTGAAAGAGACAAGTCCGAGTTAGACAAAGAGAGGAGAGGAAGAGAGTGTGTGGAATAGGCCAAGTCTGGCCAAAGGCCAAGCAGAGGCCAACTGAATGTAAATCAGGCCAGGAAGGCATAAGGCCTTATGTAAAGATATCTACATAGATTCATTAATAGAAATCTTTGTGTTTGTTGGTTCTATGTGTTAATGTGAATCTTTGGATATCCTTCCATTGTATTTGTGTTATCTAGATCGTTAAACGATATATTGAGTTATTGAAGTCCATATCAGAATATTTTAGATTTGTTTTTGTAGGTTCAAGGGTTTAAATTGTGTTAAGAACCTCAATTCAGAGATGGAAGGATTGATGATCCTGATTGTAATAAAATGGGATCATGGAGGTTTTAGTTTGTCTTTGTACAAGTCATCATATTCTGAATAAAATATTTTGAAGAATAGTGACTGTCAGATCAAGATAAGGATTTAATTTTGACCATGGATTTGTCACAATATATGTACCATCATATCAGATCACTGAATTAAATATCCATCATTGATCACTGAAAGGATCAATGGTGACCCATTAACGATATCATGGAATAAGTAAGATCGACCAACGACGAAGATTATATTTGGAGTGGCGGCTTATTTCAGATCAATGGTGGAGTTCGATCTATCATATCAGAGGTAAATACCCCAAGGGGGTGATAGTTCAATAGAGATAAGGTAGAAACCTTATCCAAATTAATGGTGGATATAATCCCTAGAATAGAGATCGATGACGTAGAATTGTCAAAGGGATATAGTATGTAATATCCCCAAGGACGAGCCATGTTGTAATCATGTTTATGAATTGTAAATAATGTTTTTTAGGCTGGTGAGCCAAGTATTGATAAGTTGGTGGGATTATGTGTTTATTAGACCAGAGAGCCTAAGTATTAAGGCCATAAGCATGATTTTGTATATGTAATTATGCAGTACATTAATATAATATATAAACACCACTGCGTGCAGACTGACCACGATGAATGAGTGATGGGGGACTAATCTTCCACAAGGTGGGTAAGGGGAATGGGGATGAAAGGTTGGAAAGAGAGGCTAAGTGTTGAGCCTAGGGGCTTAAGTCCTTGGGAATAATATTTTAATATTATTCCAAAATCTTGTGAAATGTATGTTTATCCTAAGTCTCTGGAAAGGGGAGCATGTGCAAAGGGGAATGCATGTTGATGGAGCACATGCAACCTCATGGGCGACATGTGTCGGCCCAGGAACATGCATTATAAACCAAATATTGAGCTATGGAAGGGGTTCGTTCCCCATTATTCCATCGACTGTCTGAACCGTGTGGGTCGGCATTTGATCTCTATATGCATACCTCACTTAGCTCTAAAACATGAAACCATGAGGCCAATCTGTGATGTTTTGCCTGAAAAGCCGACACATCCTCAGTCTATATTGTTTTACCTATGCGTTGGACCTATTCATATCCATGCACATCTGAGAAACCAATCAGGAGGGAAGGGTCGACCTGTGTGTTATGTGGACCTGGGTTTATCCACACTACAAACTCAAGTTCATGATTAATTGTCTGCCTTGCTGCCTTTTGTTTTTCCTGAGTATGTTTGACCAGTGGTTGTTGTCCTCACCTTGTGGGAATTGAATTGAAAATGGGTTGAAGAACTGAGTTTCCAGGCCCTTGATAGAAGAGGCAGGTTGTCAGGCCTGTGAGCAACTCTCTCCAGGTGAGGGATTCTGCTGGGGAAGTGGTTTTCTCTCAAAGAGAGTCCAGCACCAGCTACAAAACTCTGAGAATTCATGATCTGGTCAGTTGCCAAGACCCAGAGAGGGAGGCATAGCACCTATGGACTATTCTTGTGAAGGTGTATACTCCTGGGTGGAACAGGCATGTGGGGAATGAGAGTCTGTGAGTAGTGGGCGTAAGAAGGCTCCTGGAGAGAACCCTTCCTATTGCACTGTGCATTTTCCTATAACCTCATCCTAGTCTAGGATTCCCTTACCCTGAGTGGAGCTTGGTCCTAGCTCGGGGGTGACCCACTGCATCAGAGTGATGAGAAGCGTGGTCTAAGGCTGGGAGGTTCGTGGAAGGTCTACACGTAGTTGGTGGAGTTCCAACAGTTTTCAAAGATAAGTATATGCATGTGTTTTAATTTCAATTAAAATGAATGTTTGTGTTCCTTGAAATAATATCATGTATTTTGTTTCAAGTTATTTACTTTTCATCCCATTAATTATGTATGTTAGTAGTAATTATATGTTTACTATGTGTTAAGTCCTTTAACTTCATTTAAATGCATACTATATAAGTTTGAGAATGTTTTTCCGCGTAGTGGCATTGCCCGACCGTGGGGTTGATGGTCGGGGTCGTTACAGTATGGTATCAGAGCCATAGTTTCCATGTTGAGCCTGGATGGGCCGGATAAGTGGTCTTTGGACCCAAGGTATCGAGTGAAATTGTGTCGGAGGAGTCAATTTCAAACCTTAGAGAATTATTGACAACCAAGGAGTTACTTGGTTGTGTTAAGAAGCTCAGGAGGAGTAGTGGTAGAATAAAACTGTAGTCATCATGGTATTTGACCACAGAGAGAGAGCACTCAATACTTGGAGTATGGGAGTCGTAGGATCTGTTCAGAAGGAGATACCTTTACAACCGTTAGATCCATAGAAGGTGCTAGAAGGATATCCGATAAGCCTTTCGGGAGTTTGACTGTCAGGAAAAGAGGGGAGCGTTGAGACACAAAACCCTGAAACTTGAAACCCCGAAAACCTAAGAAGAATTACATCGTATATATGGGAGGAGGATTTGACCATTAGATCTTGTGGAGTCATGCTCGATTTAGTCGCGATAACCCTTCGGATTTCGTGAAGTCAAAAGATGGGAAGTGAGCAGAGGTGAACACCTCTGAAACCCGAAACCCCGAAAACCAGAGGAGATCTACACCATAGATCTGGGAAAATATATCGACCATTGGATCAAGCATATTATCCGATTTTAATTTTGGGAGTTCAGCTGCCAGGAGAAATGGGATGTGTTGATGCACCAACTCGCGAAGCCTGAAATCGTGAAATTTCAAAGAGCCAAAGTAGTGAGTCGGGTCGACGTCACTTGGATGGATGCGGACATGTGGGAGATGTGACACGTACCAGTGGGTCCTGAAGGAAAGTAGACACAGTGGGGCCAGATGGAATCACCTAAGGAAATGTGGACCTTCTTAAGAGCACCACATGTCACCGCCTTAGTACTATGTGGGCCCGAGAGGTAAAGTATATCGAAATTTCAGATGTTGGGAGTTGAAGAGGGAGGCGAGTGTGGGAGCCTACAAGTCCGAAACCCTAAAATTATGAAGTCCCAAAGTCTCGATAACTTCGAAGATGGAAATACCATGATGGATTTCAGCCATTGGATGATGGCTAAATGTGGACCGTTGATCCACCTAACTTCGTGAGTTCGGTAATCGGAACTCCGGGAGATAGTTGTGTGTGCCTGGAAACCTTTCGAAGGCCGAAAAGCCGAGTAGCACCTTGAGACCTAGCGCTGGATCAAGCCTTGGTCACGTGGGTTGGGAACTAGGAGGAAAAGGGCTATGTCTTGAGTTTCCTATGGAGACGAGCAGATCTCGAAAAATTCATGGAAAACTAACTGTTTTCTTGAATCAATTTGTATATGAGTTGTGGAATTTGTTAAGGAATGATGACCTAAAAAATACATGTTGTATGCACATGTGTTTGCAGAAGTTTAGCAAGTGCCAGAACTGAATAGGGTTGTCATTGAGAGAAGATAATGGAAGAGGAGTGGATTTCCTCCAATTCAGAGAACGAAAGAGAAGGAATGGATGTCTACTTGGGATTCAAAGGATCAAACTCCAATGGGCACGGAAAATAGATGGATAAGGAAGGGAATATGATGAAAATCATTGAAATATTATAGAGGGATGCCCAGACTCGCCAAGTTGATAGCCAAAATCTCATGAAAGCCAAGGATCAGTAGGGAGAATTCAACTTGAAGTTGCTAAGGAGCTTGGATAGGATTGAAAAGAAATTAGAAAAAGAGGGTGACTCGAGAAGAACAAAGAGTCACTGAACTTCTAAGGGGAGAAGATCAAGGAGTGTTGGTAGACACCATCATCACTCCCAAAGTCACTCCAAGAGAAGGGAACACAGTAGTTCAAGCCCATCTCCTACCAGAAAGCACAGGAGATCTGGAGTGGATGAATTGAAAGGAGAGCTGAACAAGATTAAGCCTCCTATGTTTGATGGAGAACATAAGAATGAGGAAGATGTAGAAACATGGTTTCTTGGCATGAGGAAATATTTCCAATTGCAGAATTATTCCTCTCATGTAGAAGGAAGAATTGTGATGTATGAATTGAAAGGAAAAGCATCCATGTGGTGGGATCAACTTTTGCAGGTGAAACACATCAGAGAGAAAGATATCACTTGGAAATAATTTAGGAGGTATTTCGATAGGAAATACCTAACTAAAATATACTATGACAGAAAGATGAAGGATTTCTTCGAACTCAAGCTGGGCATCATGACCATTGATGAATACGAATGAAGTTTTTTGGAATTACTGAAGTATGTTCCATTCATCAAAGATGAGGCTATCAAGATTCAAAGGTATTTGAGTGGACTGCCACCTTCCATTGGTGACAATATTCAGCATGATGATCCTAAGACTATGGAAGAAACAATAAGAAGAGAAAAATGCTTATATGAGCAGCAAAAAGAAAAGCCTACTTTTTGGAAGGCTTGGGATGACAAGAATAAATTCCAAAAAAGAGCAGAGGCAGAAGGGAAACAAACCTCCCTTTTTCAGAAATAGTCCTCAAGGACAACCATCGTTTAGAGAGACGAGAATGGCTGAAGTGGGGGAACAAAGGCCAAGACAGATGCCCATTCAGTGTTGGGGTTGTAAAGATAACCACAAGTACAAAGATTTTACCCATAAAAATGGCAAAGAGAGAGTTTTCCATAATGTTCAACAAGCTAAAACAGTGGAGGACATGAGCAGTAGAATGCCAAGGATCTATGCGGCCCTGGAAAACAAGCAAGTTGAATTTCAATCGCACATGATTGAAGTAGAAGGTATGATTAACAACCATGCCTTTACTATTTTAATTGATCCATGGGCTATCCATAGTTATATAGATCCTAGAGTGGTGGAAAGTTTGCATTTATCAAGAAGCAAACATAAAAAGTCTTGTCTAGTGCAGTTGGCTACAGGAACCAAGAGGAAAGTCACTGATTTGGTTAAGTCATGTCCTGTGGACATGAATGGATTGAGCACGAAGGTTGAATTGAATATTCTTCCTTTAGGCTCTTATGATTGTTTAATTGGGATGGATTGGTTGGACCAACACCATGCCCTCCTGGACTATCGTAACAAGGAATTTACTTTCCTGGATGAGGAGGGGAATCGAAAAACAGTCTAAGGAATTCCCTGAGTTGTTGTTGTCAGATAAATTTCAGCATTACAGCTGAAGAAATGCTACAGGAAAGGTTGTTAGTTGTTTGCATCCCACATGGAGGAAGTATCCAGAGATGAGGTCTCAAAGATGGAAGACCACGCAGTATTAAAAGAGTTTGAAGACGTATTTCAGGAGGTACCAGGATTACCCCCAAAAAAGGATATTGATTTCTCTGTAAATTTGATGCCTGGAGCAGCTCCAGTGTCGAAAGCTCCTTATAGAATGAGCACACCAAAGCTGAAAGAACTTCATTTGCAGCTTGAAGAGATTATGAGGAAGGGGTACATTCGCCCAAGCGTTTCGCCTTGGGGTGCCCCGGTTCTATTCATGAAGAAGAAGGATGGAGCGTTGAGGTTGTGCATTGATTTCCGGTAATTGAACAAAGTAACTGTCAAGAACAAGTATCCTCTGTCAATGATCAGTGATCTTTTCGATCAGTTGAAAGGTGCTAGGATATTCGCGAAGATAAATCTTCGGACAGGATATCACCAGGTGAGAATTAAGGATGAATATATTGGCAAGACTGCCTTTAGAACAAGGTACGACCACTATGAATTCACGGTGGTGCCATTCGGGTTGTCGAATGCGCTCGTTGTCTTTATGTGCCTTATGAATGGTGTGTTCATAAAGTACCTGGATAAGTTCATTATAATCTTTTTGGATGATATTCTAGTGTATTCCAAGTCAAAAGAGGAGCACAAACAACATCTGAGGATGGTGTTGTAGGTGCTAAGGGAGCACCGGCTATACGCCAAACTGAGTAAATGCTCATTTTATCAAAGGCAGATCCATTACTTGGGGCACATTATTTCAGAATAAGGGATCATTGTGGATCCTGAAAAGGTTGAGGCCATCAGAGAATGGATAGCGCAAAGGAATGTGGCGGAAGTTAGAACCTTTATGGGTCTAGTAGGCTATTACAGAAGGTTTATTGCATGGTTCTCAAAGATAGCCTACCCCATCACTTCCTTGCAAAGGAAGGAAAAGAAGTTTCAGTGGACTGAAGAGTGTGAGAAAATATTCCAGCGATTGAAGCAATTGTTAACCAACGCTCCAATCCTGAGGATTGCATATCCAAATGCAGATTTCGTGGTGTGCATAGATGTGTGTAAATAAGGGATGGGAGGAGTCCTCAGCCAGAATGGATTCGTAATATGTTATGAGTCTAGGAAGTTGAAAGAGCACGAAAATAATTATGCCACTCATGATTTGGAGTTGGAAGCAATAGTTCACGCACTAAAGAAATGGAGGAATTACCTCATGGGGAGGAGATTTGAATTGAGAACAAACCACAACGGTCTAAAATACTTGTTTGACCAGCCCACCCTAAACGCTAGGCATAGTAGGTGGATGAAGTTTCTGTGTGAATAAAACTTTGATATCAAGCATATCAAAGGGAAGAAAAACAAGGTGGTTGATGCACTCAGCAAAAAGGTGCACAACTTACATGCTATAGCCATTAGCATGTACCAAACTGATATAAAAGGCAGAATTTTGGAAGCTGCAAATGTAGATTTGCAGTACATGGAGTTGGTACCAAAGCTGCAACAAGGTGAAACGCCACAAAAAGTGGAAAATTATAAGTTAGACACTGATGGAATACTTTTGTACAAGAATAGATTTTATATACCCAATGTCTAGGGTTTGAAACTTGCGATTCTGAGAGAAATGCATAACGTGCCTTATGTTGGGCACCCTAGATATCAGAAGACCGTGGCAGCAGTCAAGAGCCATTACTTTTGTCCAGGTATGAAGAAAGAGATTTTTGAATACATCGCCATATGTATGGAGTGCCCGAAGGTTAAAGCTGAGCACAGGCACCCAGTAGGGTTGTTGCAACCTTTACCCATTCCCGAGTGTAAGTGGGAAGTGGTGACAATGTATTTCATCACGGGATTTCCTAGAACAGGCAAGCAGCATGATTCCATTATGGTGGTGGTGGACAAGCTTACGAAAGTTGCCCATTTCATTCTATTAAATACCACTCATAAGTCAGTAGATGTTGCTGATATTTTTATGAAGGAAGTGGCACGATTGCACGGAATTCCCAAGACAATTGTGTCTGATAGAGACCCGAAATTTACCTCAAATTTCTAGAAGGGGTTGTTCAAAGGATTCAGAATGAATTTGAACTTTAGCACAACTTATCATCCTGAGTCTGATGGGAAGATAGAGAGGGTGAATAGAGTAATCGAATACATACTAAGGATGTATGTGATGGATAAACCATAAAAATGGGAAGACTACCTACACTTGGTAGAATTCGCCTACAACAATGGGTATCAAGCATCATTGAAGATGAGCCCATTTAAAGTTCTTTATGGAAGAAAGTGCAATACTCCAGTAAGCTGGGATAATCTAGCTGACAGAGCAGTAGTTGGGTCAGAGTTGCTCAAGGAAATGGAAGAACATATGTTAAAAATTAAGCAGAATTTAAAAGATGCCTAAGACATGTAGAAGAGTTATGTTGATAATAACAGAACCCACAGAGAGTTTAAAGTGGATGACCATGTTTTCCTGAAAGTAAAAGATAATAGAATTTCCCTGAAGCTCGGAAACTGCGCCAAGTTGGCAGCCAGATTTTGTGGGTCATTTGAAATCCTAGAAAGAATTGGGCCAATTGCATATATGCTTGCATTACCTGTATCCATGATTGTACATAATGTGTTTCGTGTTTCATTGCTTAAGAAATATATACATGATGCTAATCATTTTATCGATTGGAATGTGATTCAGGTGGAGCAAGAAGGTGTCCTGCAAGTGCATCATGTGCGCATATTGGACAGGAAAAGAAAACAGCTCCGGAATCGAGCTATAGAACTTGTAAAGGTCCAGTGGACCTGGTATGGTCCTGAGGACGCAACATGGGAGCATGAGGATGCTATGCGGGCAGAATACCCACATCTTTTTGAAGATTTTTTAAATCTTGTTAATGTTCTGTGAAACTTGCACTGAGGATAGTGCAAAAATAAGGGGAGGGGATTGTAATATCCCCAAGGACGATCCCTATTGTAATCATGTTTATGAATTGTAAATCATCTTTTGTAGGCTGGTGAGCTGAGTATTGATAAGTTGGTGGGACTATGTGTTTATTAGGCCAAAGAGCTAGTTTGTCAGGCCTTTCATAGAAAATGTAGGTTGTCAGGCCTGTGAGAAAATCTCTCCAGGTGAGGGAGTCTGCTGGGCAAGTGGTTTTCTCTCAGAGAGAGTCCATCACCAGCTACAGAAATCTGAGAATTCCTGATTCATCCAGTTGTTGAGACCCAAAGAGGGAGGTGTAGCACCGATGCACTGTGCTTGTGAAGGTGTATACTCCCGGGTGGAACAAACATGTGGGGAATGAGAGTCTTTGAGTAGTGGGTGTAAGAAGGATCCTGGAGAGAACCCTTCCTGTTGCACTATGAGTTTTCCTATAACCTCAGCCTAGTCTAGGATTCCCTTGCCCTGGGTGGAGCTTGGTCCCATCTCGGGGGTGACCCACTGCATCATAGTGATGATTCATGTGGTCTAAGGCTGGGAGGTTCGTGGAAGGTTTGTATGTAGTTGGTGGAGTTCCAACAGTTTTAAAAGATAAGTATATGCATGTGTTTTAATTTCAATTAAAATGAATGTCTTTGTTCCTTGAAATAATATCATGTATTCCGTTGCAAGTTATTTATTGTTCATCCCATTAATTATGTATGGTAGCACTAATTATATGTTTACTATGTGTTAAGTCCTTTAACTTCATTTAAATGCATACTATATAAGTTTGAGAATGTTTTTCCACGTAGTGGCATTGCCCAGCCGTGGGGTTGATGGTCGGGGTCGTTACATAGTATCATTAGATTATGAATCTATCGGAGCTCAAAATCATCAAAGTGTTCCTAGTTTGTCAGACCCGACCCATTGTAATGAGAATCGACACCTTGATAAATAAAGTTTCGACAATCATGCCTTAGCACCCAGATGAAGGTCCACGAAGAAAATCAATGAACAATTGCGATTTTTGATCATTGATCATTCAACAAGATCAACGATCCAAAGAAAAGATAGTGAAGGAGAGGATATTTGAACAAACGTTGATCCAATCATTCGTTAAACAAAGATATCGATGGTTTAAGAAGTGGACACGTGGCAGTGTCTTGATTAGGGTGAATTCATCGGAGTGGCTCCATTTGATCGGATATGAACTATTGGAGCCAGATCCATTGGAGTGATACTACTTCAAAACACTCTGATAAGAGAATTCTGAAAGTTCGAAGTGGTTCCAATGCTCTCGGAGTTTGAGAGTGATTAACTCATGTGTATCGAGAGAAACTTTGATAAAATGAAGTCTGACGCTCTAAGCACCTGGTCATAGACCGAGGTCATATGTGGTAAAGGAACGAGAGCCACTGATAAAGGAGTTGGAAAGTGGAGTTAAGCACCGATACAAAAGGTGCTTAAAGTAAGCACTCTACTTAATAAGCCTAATTATGGACTAGTGCATAATAGAGAGTTCAGGAATAAAAACGTGGAACATTTTGGGACCATGTGAAGATTAGAGAGCAACCCGAGTGCAAATCTTTCAGTAGAGTTATTCAAAATTTTGCATATGTGGGTTTATAGACTGAAAGGTCTTCATGAATGAGGTTTTGAGTTATCTAAATCAAATGTAATGAGCCATGATTCAGAAGGTTTGACTAACTCGAATGATGATAGAAAATACTTCCTTTGTAAAGGATCGGTTTGCAAGAACTTGAGTACGGACAAGGTTGTAGGAGACTGAGCCAAGTCATGGACAATGATATAGTTTTGAGCTACCCATGTGTGTGGGTTATGAGCGGTACGTTATAGGGTCACCTTTGGTACTCTTGGAGTAGGGTAACCACTAGGATGTGGGATAGTCAAATGTCTACTAGCTAACAATTGGGTGGCATTTAATGTGATCATAGGTAATTCAAAAGGCATATCATTTTGTGTTTTCATATGGATATTTATAATGTTCATGAAGATTCCACAATTAGAATAATTGTTAGGTTGAGCTTGCCTCGGGCTTGGGTGTTTTCCCATTGTTTGAGCAAAGGGACAAGTCTCTTTTTGTGTAGCCACAACTTTTTATTAGAGGAAGGGTTTCTATAAGACTACTGATGGTGGAGGTTGAGGGAAATTTTGTTGAGTTGGTTGGTACCCTTATGGGTCGAAGGCCCTTGAGTGGTCATAGATTCTTTCATCCTTTTGAAATTTGTGATTTGGGTATAGTTGTGAGTATAATTTCCATAATCACCACATAATGTGCAAGGGAAATTGGTTCGAAGGTTATTGTTCTTCCCTTATCATTGTTAGATGGTATTGTTTCCAGTGTTTTAGTTCTGATTACTAGCATTAGGATTACCCCTTATTTGAGTATTTTTTTTGTTGAGATTCCCCCATTTCCTTGGTTGGCATTAGGGATTCCCCCTTTTCCTTGGTTTGCATTAGGATTTGGTTATTCCCTCTTCTTCCTTTTGTGGCATGGTGGTGGCATCATCTTTTGCGATGAGGGGGAAAAGAAACTTGAGGAACCAATCCAGGAGTAGTTCCTTGGTAATACCAATCTTATATAGGCTTATTCATTGATGCCATTTATGCATATGATCTGCAATATGGGTAGAAGTATTTTGGTGAAAATCCATGAAAATTTCCAAACTAGTGTCATGGCAAAGTGGTAACTAAAAGAAGACTAAGAAATCCTTTGCTAAGGATGTGAAGGTCTCATGGGAACCTCTTTTTCATCTACATACAATTTCATAGAGGGACTAATTAAGGTTATTTGATAAAGTGTTAGCCATATGGAATCATCGGTGATGCTTTTGGATGAGCACGGAGATGGAAAATCATGACATGGTTTTCTGGATATTCACTCAGCTTCTCGTCAAACTTGGGAATGTTTGAACGGAGCTTGGTCGGCATGGGTGGCCAAGTGGCATCATGTAATATGGTATAATTTGTGAAATTCATTAAATAGGGAAGATTCAATGAAATTATGTATGGTAGGTTTTGTGATCCTTCCATTGTGGTTGAGTGTCGAGGGTCGGGTCCTGATGAGGAAAGGCTATTGGACAAGTTGTTTTGGGTATTTGTGCATAGAATGGTTGATCCAAACAAGGATGAACCAACCCGTGTTACACTTAGAAGTGAGTGGGGAGGTTGAAAAAGTGGAGAAGTAACACTGGGGATACCTCCCGACAATCGTGGGAGGCTTAGCAGGCATCTACAATGTTGAGGAGATAATGGGTTCCCTATAGTTCTAGAATAGAAAAGTGTGTGTGTTTAGTGAGTAAGAGACAATTGAATTGTGCTTTTGAAAAAAATATGGCCTACTTTAACAAAGAACAAATTTGAATGTGATAAGTGTAAATGGATACAACAAACATACATATATCATCTTAAGTAAAATGTTTGGGTAGGATGCGATTTTTTCTACATGGGAGTGAAAAAATTAAAAGCACATTTAATGAATACTTCGTGTGCTTCCTCTCAAAGTCATCAGGCCTTCCAATAACTTTCGACAATGGGGCATGAACCCACCAGAAGAAAGGCTATTGAAGGTACAAAAAAATCATTTATAATGAGGGGTAAAGGGTGCATCTCCAAGAGGAACTGGAGACATTTCCCAATAACTATTCAAAATTTGACCTAGGTGTAGTAGCATGCCACAACTGCCATCTCCATAGAAATTCTAGTTGTTGGCCACTAGGTTGCCTCCTTAAAGTGAAATCAAGGGACTCTCAGCCTCAAAAAGTGATCACAGACCGAGAAACCTTACGAGAGCTAGGTGGCTCAAGAAGTCTCATAGGAATAGTTGGACCTAATCCTTTTCCCCTTTATGGGTATATCCCTTCCTTGGTGTATAAAACTTTAGATGAAGTATTTTAAGTACCCGAAATAATAAATTACTATGTTTCAACTAAAAAGTGATAATGGGGGGTTATTTGGATGCCTACCCCCGAAATTTGAACCTAGACTAAAATTTCATTTTCTGACCTTGCAAAGGAGGATTTTAGTCAATTCTTTAGAGTTGTGTTTTTAACAGCTTGGGATTGGGAACATGATCCAATCCATTCACTTAAGGGTGTGGTGAGGAATTTCCTTAGAGCTCTCGAGTTTTTCCAATTCACCTAGATT
>SNQJ01S0008273.1:76933-113337 GCA_010110895.2 Picea sitchensis
GAGATGGAAAATCATGACATGGTTTTCTGGATATTCACTCAGCTTCTCGTCAAACTTGGGAATGTTTGAACGGAGCTTGGTCGGCATGGGTGGCCAAGTGGCATCATGTAATATGGTATAATTTGTGAAATTCATTAAATAGGGAAGATTCAATGAAATTATGTATGGTAGGTTTTGTGATCCTTCCATTGTGGTTGAGTGTCGAGGGTCGGGTCCTGATGAGGAAAGGCTATTGGACAAGTTGTTTTGGGTATTTGTGCATAGAATGGTTGATCCAAACAAGGATGAACCAACCCGTGTTACACTTAGAAGTGAGTGGGGAGGTTGAAAAAGTGGAGAAGTAACACTGGGGATACCTCCCGACAATCGTGGGAGGCTTAGCAGGCATCTACAATGTTGAGGAGATAATGGGTTCCCTATAGTTCTAGAATAGAAAAGTGTGTGTGTTTAGTGAGTAAGAGACAATTGAATTGTGCTTTTGAAAAAAATATGGCCTACTTTAACAAAGAACAAATTTGAATGTGATAAGTGTAAATGGATACAACAAACATACATATATCATCTTAAGTAAAATGTTTGGGTAGGATGCGATTTTTTCTACATGGGAGTGAAAAAATTAAAAGCACATTTAATGAATACTTCGTGTGCTTCCTCTCAAAGTCATCAGGCCTTCCAATAACTTTCGACAATGGGGCATGAACCCACCAGAAGAAAGGCTATTGAAGGTACAAAAAAATCATTTATAATGAGGGGTAAAGGGTGCATCTCCAAGAGGAACTGGAGACATTTCCCAATAACTATTCAAAATTTGACCTAGGTGTAGTAGCATGCCACAACTGCCATCTCCATAGAAATTCTAGTTGTTGGCCACTAGGTTGCCTCCTTAAAGTGAAATCAAGGGACTCTCAGCCTCAAAAAGTGATCACAGACCGAGAAACCTTACGAGAGCTAGGTGGCTCAAGAAGTCTCATAGGAATAGTTGGACCTAATCCTTTTCCCCTTTATGGGTATATCCCTTCCTTGGTGTATAAAACTTTAGATGAAGTATTTTAAGTACCCGAAATAATAAATTACTATGTTTCAACTAAAAAGTGATAATGGGGGGTTATTTGGATGCCTACCCCCGAAATTTGAACCTAGACTAAAATTTCATTTTCTGACCTTGCAAAGGAGGATTTTAGTCAATTCTTTAGAGTTGTGTTTTTAACAGCTTGGGATTGGGAACATGATCCAATCCATTCACTTAAGGGTGTGGTGAGGAATTTCCTTAGAGCTCTCGAGTTTTTCCAATTCACCTAGATTACTTTTAAGTGCAATGTGAAGAGCATACTCAACGAAAGAGGACTTAAAGAATCATTTGGTATGTGAGTGAAAATGTGTGCAAGGGTGAAGTGTGAAAAAATATTTTTGTAAGTGGAATTGTAACATGTGGGCATCGTGGGGTCTGTTACTTTTCCCTAATTAATCTCTAAATGTGATTTACAACCTTGCAAAATTGTAAATTGATTGAAAAATAAAACTAGTTCTAGATAGTCAAAATATGTACATATGAATTACTTTACAACCTTTAACTCCCTAAATGTTTTTTGCAAAAATCAAATTTCCCTAGATTATGAAAAGATGAGGACAATTATGGTCCTTCCAATGCTTTAAATTTCCTATTATTGTATTTGAAAATAAATAATGAATATGTATACATGTATGGTTGCTTTTACTCCACCTAGTTATTTGTATGTGTTGGATTGAAACAACTTAAAAGAGAAAAACAAAGAAAATATGTGCACACTTAGGGTGTTTACTTTCAAACTTTTGTTTAATTATTTGTGCTTTGAAATGAAAAAGGGAGGTGGAGAAATATCTCTTTAGGCCTTTTTTATCTACTAAGATCACTCAATGAGCGGAAGGTAGAGATCATAATAAGGCAGGGAGATAAGCTCCTAGTTCCCAAAAAAAAAAAAAGGGTAAAGTGATTAATTTAAACAAAAGATATAAACTAACATGATCATGTGCTCAAGAGGTCATCCATGTGGAAAGGATAAAAGAAAACTCGGTTCTTTTTATGTCCCTTACCTATCTAGTTTGGCTTATCTTATATGCAACAATAAACTCAAAATTATATTTTTTTATGTTTACAAAGTGCAATAAAATATACCCTTTCCTCCCATCAGTAGACTAAAGTGAAAATCGGCCATGGCCTAAGAAAAAATGGGATTAACATGGGTTCCTTTGGAAACAAAGGAATGAAGGCAGATATCGTGTAGGAAGAAAACATCGTGACGGGTGAGACTTATGTGGCTCTATGTGTTTTTTCTTTTGAAAGTCACAAAAAGTTTAAAACCATAGATGAAAACATTCAGTACAAATTCCCACAATGATGTGGGTCTAAATACTTGGTTTAAACCCTTGAATGGGCCGATTTTTCAACCTGCAACAAGGTTAAGGAAGTAGAATTATGAATCAGAAAATCGATGGAGTCACCAATATATTTGTTCTTTTTCGTCACTTGAGTGAGAAAAAATAGTCTATTAAGGGTAAACTAGGTTAAAGTTACACCACAATTAGAATGTGAGATTTAGTCCATAAACACATATCATCAATGTTAGGTAAATAAACAAAAAGAAACATAAATACGAGCATGGGATTAAAACTAAAACAATGAAATGTAAGCAAGGATGAAATGTTTACCAAATGGAAAGACCAATGAAATACATCGTAGAGGTTTGGAATGAGTAAGAAGGATCTCCTCTCCTCCTTGGGAGGATCTTTTGTTTTTCCTTGGGGTTCTTTCTCTCTCTCCTTTGAACAAGAAGTGTGCAAAAATCTCTCCAAGGGGAGAGATCGATGCACAGAGATTTGAGCTATGGATGCAAAAGTGTTATCTTGAGAAACATGATTCTCTAAGACTCATCCAAGCAACACAAAAATGCTTAATGTTCTATATTTTAAATGCATACCCATGACCTCTATTTATAAGCTTTGATCAAGCTCAATAACACTAGGTTCCAAGTGGGAAAAGGTGTTACTTGGATGTAGTTCCCCATGTTTGAGTGGACATGGAACCACTTAAGGTACCGTATTTGAATGTCATGGAGCTCAATACCTCTTTATACCTCAACGTAAGAGTACTCATAATGGAACCTTTTTCATAAATACACTAAATGTAATTGAAACTTCACTTCTAGTCAATCAATAGAACTTTCGAAAGAACATACTGAAAAGCCTGTACAAATCACACAAAATCCACATTATTGAGTCCCTCAATTAAAATTCTAACACAACATTTTCCTTAAAAAAAAAATTAAAAAAATGATATTCTACTATTCTTCTCTCTTTTGGTTATATAAGAAATATATTTTTCTTATAATAATAATGTCTACTTTTCTCAAGAGTACCCTAACACTCTACATGCAACATATCTACTCCAACCCTTCCCCTAAGTCAACAAAACCCACTAAAAATAATATATATTATTAACCTCTACCTTTAACAAGAAATTGCTTTCATAAAACAAACAAATATAAAATAAAAAAATAATCATTATAATAAAAAATATAAGAGATATATTTTTCTTATAATAATAATGTCTACTTTTCTCAAGAATACCCTAACACTCTACATGCAACATATCTACTCCAACCCTTCCCCTAAGTCAACAAAACCCACTAAAAATAATAGATATTATTAACCGCTACCTTTAACAAGAAATTGCTTTCATAAAAAAAACAAATATAAAATAAAAAAATAATCATTATAATAAAAAATATAAGAGATATATTTTTCTTATAATAATAATGTCTACTTTTCTCAAGAGTACCCTAACACTCTACATGCAACATATCTACTCCAACCCTTCCCCTAAGTCAACAAAACCCACTAAAAATAATATATATTATTAACCTCTACCTTTAACAAGAAATTGCTTTCATAAAAGAAACAAATATAAAATAAAAAAATAATCATTTTAAACCTTGTAAAAAATTTGACAATATATAAGAAAATAAAGAAGAAGGAAACAACGGGAAATAATGGAATGGGAAATAATGGAAACGTTCTTGTAGATAAGTGGGAATAGGACAAAGCAAGGTCACAGGTGTAAAGATGAAGTCAGAACTATATGATGAAGTCCAAACTATTTTTTGGAACTATATGAGATTTTCAATAAAAAAATAAAGAAGAAGGAAACAACGGGAAATAATGGAATGGGAAATAATGGAAACGTTCTTGTAGATAAGTGGGAATAGGACAAAGCAAAGTCACAGGTGTAAAGATGAAGTCAGAACTATATGATGAAGTCCAAACTATTTTTTGGAACTATATGAGATTTTCATCTTGGCAAAAGAGTAGGGAAGAAAAGTTTGGAGTATGTAACAAAGGAATTATATGACAATATGATGAAGTCCAAACCTTTTTTTGGAACTATATGGCATTTTCATCTTTAAAAAAAGAGTAGGGAATAAAAATTTGGGGTACGCAACAAAGGAATTATATTGCATTTTCATTTTGGCAAAATACTAGGAAAGAATTATTAGCAAAATACTAGGGAAGAATTATTAACAAGCATATTAGAGAAATTAACTCTATTCTTTCTGGTCTCAATGGTCTCAATAAGTGTCATAACCCATTTCACAATCATTGTTTATATTAAAGTTTTGTTAACTCAAATGGAATTTCATGTGTAGAAATATATTAAGGCTCATTCTAAGAAGTTGACAATCATAGAGTAAAATAAGGAATGAAACAATGAGCAATGTGGACACATTTTTGTAGATAAGTGGAAATTTGTTAGGGACCTAATCTTCCTAACCCTTCATGTAGGTAGAATAATACAGTTTCCATGTAATATAGATCAATATTAATAAGACCTAGTAATAAGGAAGAATAAGTCAAATGTAAGAAGACCTAATAGAAGTTTCTACTTTTAGAAGATCTTCGTCTGGATTGTTTTTTTGGTAGATAGATTTAATATAAATAGGAGTCGAGGGCATGAGAAGTCTTTGTCTTGAGAATTATTTTAATAGAGCACTGCTCTATTGGAGGTTCCCCCCTAGAAGAGGCAAGTGAACATTGTTTCCTATCAATAAAGGTATTATTTTGGTGTTGTGGTTTCATATATTGTGTTGTTCCATTGTTCTTCTCTGCAACATTTATTTTTTCTTCTATTATAATAGATCTGGTACCTTACAAGTGGTATTAGAGCACTTTCCTTGGCAGAAATTGTGGGTTATTTTTTTCAGGGTAGAGACGTATTCCAACGTCTTAAAACTACACAGATATGTCATTCAAAGCATAAATATGTGATTGGGGAAGCATACATGTAGGAACTACAAGTGGTTATTAAGTGCACATTATTGGCCACCCTTGTAACCCTTGTTGGTGCCCCTTCAAGTGGTAGCGTATTAGGCAACACCTCTATACGGATTGGCCTAGATCTCCTTAATCCCTCCATAGATAAAACGATCAGTTGCCTAACTACTACATTTCCACTGAGAACATCACTCAGGAAGATACTCTTTAGTACCTAGGTAATTGGGTAGTACGACTAAGGGTACAGTCTAGCCTCCTTAGTTGGTGCCTTGAGATATTGGGTTGAGTACTATTGTTTGATCCCACACGTATACCAGAGAGCTATAGCATAGGGAAAACCCTTGTCTATAGAAACCCTCAACACCCTAACCCTTCAGACGACAACAAAACATAAAAGGAATATACAAGATCTATTGTCATGCAACCTTGCCTCCTGCATTCGGGTTGCAAAATTACTACACATTTCTTTCGGTTAAGAATCTGGGCATTTTGTCACTACAGTATTATTTAGATTGGAGTATAACTTTGCAGGAGTAAAAAAAAAGTTTGGGTCCTACCTGCACCATTATTTGAGACCTATCCCATTGGATTCCTCTCTTCTCCCTAATCACAGTCATACCCGTCATTTTTCATCCTTTTTTTACCCATTGACCCGACCCCTTCCAGACACCCCTATTTGGAACCTATCCCATTGAATTCCTCTCTTTGCATTGATCATCGTGGTACCATTCACCAATAACACCTTTCTGTGTAGTCCTACTCCCCTCCCTTCCCATCCCCATGGCCCACACCCATAGCCAAGTTTGGGAATAATGTATCACTGCCTTGGACAAAACTAATGAGCAAACCCAGATTGATATTTCTTCCCTTCGAGTATTGATAACCTCAACTCCCAACTTTCTCTGCTCGAATAACTTCCCACATCCATCACTCAATTGATAGTCGTGTGTCAACAATCCCAGGATGCAGTGAACAATTTGACCTCCTTGTTTAAGCAAGCCCCAAATCCCTTCTCTTCTACCACACCTTATAACCCTGAAGGTCCTAAATCCTCATAGTCCACATCCTTTCCTTCCAACCACTTTCAATAGGACCTAAATCCCCCTCACGTGGAGGTGAACAAATTTGATGGCTCATATCCCAAAGGTTGGGTCACTCAAATGAAAAACTATTTCTCTTTGTACGACATTACTGATCAGTTGGCCAAACTTTGGTATGGTGTTCTCCATCTAGATTTGGAACATTGGCAATGGTGGCAATGGAGAAAAATTTCCCTCTAAGGGTATGTGTCTTGGACACAATTTGTTGTAGAGATTTATGAATGCTTTGACACTAACACCCACCATTTAGGTCATTTGACCAAGTTGAAACAATCTAGCATAGTGGAAGACTTTATAACTTCTTTTGAGTGCTTGGCTTTCTGCATAGAGGGAATGTCTGATGATTTTGTTTCGGGAATGATTTATCAGTGGCCTCAAGGATGAGATCCATACCCATGTCCTCATGGCTATCCCTCATAGTTGAGTGGAAGCTACTAAAAGAGCTAAGGAAGCACAAAAGGTTGTCTCTCCTCAAACTAGAAAACCATCCTTTCTTCCCCATCCTAAACCCTCCACTCTCACCCCTCCTTCCACACCACTGAAGATCCATAAATTGACCTAGGAAGAAATGGTTGAACGCCAACTCAAGGGAATTTGTTATAATTTTTATGACAAATATTTTTCGAGGCACAAGTGTAAGGAACAAAATGTTTTTATGGCTATCTTTGAGGGTGTTTCTGAAGAAGAGATCAAGGCCCCCCTATCGTCGAGTTACCAGATCCAACTGATATTAATCCGCCCTCAGACCCCCCATAAGTCGAACCAGTTATTTCACTGAATGCTCTCACTGTCTTCTCTGCTCCCCAAACCCTTGAGATAATTGGTTACATTAAGCATCAGAAGGTCATCATCCTCATTGATAGTGGCAACACCCATAATTTTATTCATCGTTGCAATGCCCAAGAAACTAATTTCTATATTCATGCAGTCAACAACTTTCAAATCATGATTGCCAATGGAGGTTCCATGAAATTTGGAGGGTGTTGTGAAAATGTGTCTCCAAATTGGTTAGTACAACATGAAATGTCATATGTTTTCTATAGACATGGGTGGTTGTGACATTGTGCTTGGTGCAGAATGGTTACAGACTCCTGGTCCCATCCTCATGGATTTTAAGGAATTAACCATGAAATTCAACCAGGAGGTCCAACAATATAATTTCCATGGAATCATCATAGGCTCCCCTGAAATAATAAGTTCCCATCACATGGAAAACCTCCTCAAAAAAGGTCATTATGGAATTATTGCACAACTCCATTCCATTCACTCCACTGAGACACTCTTTGTGCATCCTGACCTCCAATCCATCATCTCCAAACATCAAGCTATTGTTTCCACTCCCCGTGGACTTCCCCCTTCCCATGGTGTTCATGATCATTCCATTCCCCTAGTCCTCGATAACCTTCCTCCCAATGTTCACCCTTATCATCATCCATTTTCCCAGAAAAATGAAATTGAGAAAATTCTTCAAGAATTTATCATTGCGAGTGTTATCCATCCTAGTACCATCCCCTATTATTCTCATGTGGTCATGGTACTTAATAAATAAGGCTCTTGGCGCATATGTCCTGACTTTCTCACCCTCAAAAAACTCACCATCAAAGACAAATTTCTCATCCCTGTCATTTATGATCTCTTGGATGAATTAAGTGGTGCCTAATACTTCACTAAACTTGATCTTCATTCTAGCTACCACCAAATACATATGAAATAGGAAGACATTCCTAAGACTATCTTTCGAACTCATGAGGGACACTGTGAGTTCTTGGTTGTGCCCTTTCGATTGTGCAATGCTACCTCCACTTTCCAAAGCCTCATGAATCATGACTTTCATCCCTTTCTCCGTCATTTTTTCTTATTTTTCTTTGATGATATTCTCATCTATAGTAAAACATGGACATGTCATCTTGCCCATGTAGATCAAGTTCTTCATCTACTCTCTTAGCACCAATGTTTCCTCAAACAATCTAAATGTTCTTTTGGATCATCAGAAGTGGAGTACTTGGGTCATATTGTTGGGAAGGATGGTGTCAGGGTGGGTCCTAAGAAAATTGAAGCTATGTAGGATTGGTTTCACCCCATGAATATCAAGAGCTCTTATTCCTCTCCTTAAAAAGAATGCTTCCACTTGGACTCCAACAATTGATCAATCCTTCCAAGACTTGAAAGAGGATATGTGCACTACTCATATCTTGGCCCTTCCCGACTTCAGAAAGACCTTTGTCCTGGAATGTGATGCTTAAGGGAAAGGAATTGGCGCAATCCTTATGCAAGATGGTCAGCCTTTGGCCTTCACTAGAAAACAATTGTCGGAGCGCCATTTGGGCCAATCAATCTATGAAAAGGAAATGTTGTCCATTCTACATGTAGTTGATCTCTTGCACCCTTATCTATTGGGGAAACGCTTCCAAATTAAGACTGATCATCAGAGCCTCAAGTATTTTCTGGAGCAACAACTTTCATCCCCGAAGAAACAAAAATGGGTGACCAAGTTATTTGGATATGATTATGAGAACATTTACAAGAAAGGCAAAGACAATGTGGTTGCAGACTCTCTTTCAAGGAAATGTGAAGATGAAGGGTCCCTATTTTCTCTCTCCTTCATTGTACCATCTTGGCTCCAAGTTGTTCGCCAGGAATAGTTGCAAGATCCCAAAATTTTGCATCTAATCCAACAATTTCAAGACAGTTCTCTAGTTTCTCCAAGGTACTCTTGGTACAATGAAGAGCTTTGCTAAAAAGGTCGTTTATATTTAAGCAAATAGTCACAACTTAAATTCATGTCACTTTCTGAGCTTCATGCTACACCCACAACTGGGAATTCAGGGTTTACCAAAACCTATGATAGGGTCAAACGTTATTTTTTCTGGGATGGTATGAAGTAGGACGTTTGCAACTTTGTGGCAGAATGTGATGTCTGTCAATGCAAGAAGGGAAAAACATTCAAAGCCCCTGACACACTACAACCGCTTCCGATTCCACCCGCTATTTGGAAGGATATTTCTATGGATTTCATTGTTGGCTTACCTAAATGAGGCAATAAGTCCTTCATCATGGTGGTCATTGATCGTCTTTCCAAATAATCTCATTTATGTGCTCTTCAATACCCATTCATCGCATCCACAGTGGCTCAACTTTTCATGGATCATATCTTCAAGCTTCATGGCATGCCTCATTCTATTGTCTCTGACTGAGATCCCACTTCCACCAACAATTTTTGGCAATAATTGTTCACGCTACAAGGAACCCAATTGCATCTCAGCATAACCTATCATCCCCAAATTGATGGGCAAATTGAAGTTGTCAACAAGTGTTTGGAAACATATTTGAGGTGTTTTGCATCTGAGAGGAAAAATCAGTGGGATCAATGGTTACCCCTAGATGAATGGTGGTATAACACCTCTTACCATACAGCTACTCGCATGACTCCTTTTGAAGCAATATATGGACAAAATCCACCTTCAGTTCTCTCATACATGCACGGTGTCTCAAAGGTTCAAGCGATTGACCAACCTCTTACAGTTTGAGAGGTTATTCTTCGTACCCTCAAAGAGAATTTGGTCATGGTTGAGAATTGCATGAAGCAACAAGAAGATCAAGGTCTCTCAGAACATCAATTTGTTGAAGGGGACCAGGTGTTTCTTTGACTACAACCTTATACGTAGACTTCACTCAAGGCTGACCATTGTCATAAACCAACGCCCAAATTTTATGGTCCTTCTTCAGTTCTCAAGCGCATGGGACAAGTGGTCTATCAGTTATCTTTGCCCAGTCATTCTAAGCTCCATCCTATTTTTCATGTCTCGTGGTTAAAGAAGGTGATTGGAACTAAGTGCTAAACTCAAACCAGTGTCCCCGAGTTGGATGAAGAAGGCTCCATCTAGTTGCAACCACAAGCAGTCTTGGTCCATCATGAGCATCGTCTTCGTTAGCGCACCATCAAGGAAGTGTTAGTATAGTGGAAATATACAACTCCAACAGATGCCACTTGGGATCCAACTACCATTCTGCAACAATTTCCTCATCTCAAGCCTCGAGGACAAGTTTGATTTTAAGGGGGAGGGAATGTTAGGGACCTAACCTCCCTAACCCCTCACATAGGTAAGATAATATATTTTCCATGTAATAAAGGTTGATATTAATAAGGCCTACTAATAAGGAAGAAAATGTCAAATTTAAGAACACCTAATAGAAACTTCCGCTTCTAGAATATCTTCCTCCATATTGTTCTTTTGGTAGATAGATTTAGTATAAATGGGATTCAAGGGCATGATAATTCTTTGTCTTGAGAAATATTGTAATAGAGCGGGGCTATGTTGGAGGTTTCCCCCTCGAAGAGGCAAGTGAACATTATTTCTTATCAATAAAAGTATTATTTTGGTGTTGTGGTTTCATATATTGTGTTGTTCCATTATTATTTCCTGCAATATTTTTGTTTCCTGCTATTATAATAGATCTGGTACCTTATAAAATTGGACAAAGAAAAATTACAAGTAAAAGGGAAGATGAAGTCCAAACTTAACTTGAATCATGTAACAAAGGAATTATAGACCATTTTCATCGTGGTAGAAGAGTAGTAAAGAAGTCTAAGTCAAAACTTAATTTGGAACATGTAACAAAGAAACTATAGACCATTTACAATATATACCATTTGCATCTTAATAGCAAAGTACGGAAGAAGTCGAAGTCCAAACATAATTTAAGCATGTAACAAAAACGAAGTCCAAACATAATTTAAGCATGTAACAAAAAAACTATAGGCCATTTGAATCCGTAGAAGAGTAGGGAAAAAGTCTTAACATACATAAACTATAGGCCATTTGAATAGGTAGAAGAGTAGGGAAGAAGTCTTAACACACATAGTAGATTAGTTAATTCTACTCTTCATGGTCTCAATAATATGTAGTAACTCATTACACAAACTATTATTAATACTAATACCTCTTTAACTAGAATGAAATTTCATTAAATTTTTTTTACCAAAACATCGCCATCACCTTTCAACAAGTTGCCCTATGGATCACAACATATGATCTTGAAAAGATAGAACCATCTCAAAGTTAATAAACCCTTAACGAAAACTTTAAAGAAAAAGTAAAAACCATTAAATGAAAATTATAATTAATTAAAACTTTAAAGAAAAGTAAAAACCATTAAATAAAAATTATAATTATATTTATATTTTTAAACTTGGATTTCTCCTTTATATTTTGAAGTGTTGAGTGTACCTAGAGATTAGAAATATCAAAATATAAAAGTCTCATGAAATGGACGAAGATGGTTGAAAAGTGTCCGAGTGGAATGAAATTGTTCTAAAATCTCACTTTGACTTCGTATCGATGAGAATTATTAAAAACATAATAAAATTATCAAAATCATGAAAACAAGAATGAAATCATATCTTATATTATGAAGATTTGAAACAATTTTTTTTATGGATTTCTTATTGTATCCGTACACATTTATAATGAATTTTTTATTTCTTGAATTGTTTGTTTTTAGATTTATTTAACTAGCACAGCTGCAAAGTGGCTGGATAGGGCTGGTGAATGCCGAAACATACATAGGGTTGGTGTTGCGGGAGCT
The DNA here is from genome assembly GCA_010110895.2 of Picea sitchensis. NCBI lineage: Eukaryota > Viridiplantae > Streptophyta > Pinopsida > Pinales > Pinaceae > Picea > Picea sitchensis. The sequence goes on from SNQJ01S0008273.1 coordinate 88,924, forward strand.
GAGGAAATCCAAAAGTTAATCTTAAATGTGGTAATTCTGAAGGTTAATCAATTAAATGTGGCAATCATATGGTGGTACAGTAATTTCTTAATATGATTAAGTAAATGTTAAAAAGTAAACAGGTTAACTAATGCATTCAAAAATACAAGTAAGTTATGAAGAGTAAATCACATTCATTGATTTGGGAGGACGACTAAGAATATGCCAGCATCTTCAATTGTTAGCCATCAAATTAGAATTTTAGATTAAAAGCTGATTGATTGTGCCCATCTCCAATAGGTATACGCCTTTCAGCGTAATTATAATTCCCCTGTTGCATTATTCAATACTGCATAACAAATTAGCTATTAATTGACATCAATTTATGAATGATCAATGATTGATAAAAAGTTGTCAAATTCATCGAACTATAATCCACTTACCATACCATTCAATATTGCATAACAGCAATAACCAGCCTGTTGGACAGGCTTTAATGCTACAACAGCTGATATATATACCGGCTTTAATGCTACAACTGATATATATATTGTCAAATTATCTTGATATATAAACTGAGATATATTCGACAATGTATATACCACCTACTGCAACATTAAAGCCTGCACAATAGATTGTTTATTGATTGCCATTAACTGACTGTCGTGTACGATCAATGATCGACAAAAAGTTGTTTGCACATGTGCCTAACATGTCGAGCGTGAGGTGCGGCCAGTCCTGGAATTTGACGGGCTACAGCCCGTATTTGACACGCTTCTATAAAATCCACACATCATTATTGACTTGCATTGAAATTATCCACCTCCACACATCATTATTGACTTGCATTGAAATTATCCACCTGTCAAATTGACGTGTAACCTTGTCTATTACCTGTAAAAAATTATAATGGGTATGTGCACTATAAGGTTACGGACATATAATATAGGGTTACCCACGCAGCATAAGTAATTGTATAGAAGTAAATGCCAGTAAATGAGTCTGTGCTGCCTTGTCACCATAAAATAGATAAACAAATGCCAAATCGCGTGGAATCCAGATGGGCCTGTTTAGGTCATATCCGGTGGTGGTTGAGAGAAGTTCAAGGCACTGGGCACGTGGCATTACAATTGATGAGACCTGCATATTATATTTGATGACACCCATACAAGGTTAGATGAAGTGATAAATGAACATTGAAGACAAGTAAAAGCGACGGTTCATTATTCTCAAATTTCAATTGTGCCTAGATCTTTTCCATTCCAGCATTCAACTTTGCTCTGTTACTACTCCACTCTGCTACCCTATTGCAATTCATGCTTCTTTCCTTCTAGGATTTACATTTTACATTTGAGATGAACCATCCCATGGGCACCATATATTCCACTTGGCTCGGAGTGTTCCATTAATATTTCTTGATCTGGACAGGCAAATAATCTTGTTGGAGTGAGGGTTTTAAATTCCCTTGAGCCTGTCTTCCTTCTTGGTGCTTCCGTTATGGGTTCAATGAGCTTTGCAAATAAACGAAGGATCGTTGAAGCAAAGGCAGTGGCAAAGGAAAGAAAGTCTACTACAATTCATTCCCAAATTGGTTGTTGCTATGTCGTGAAGCAAAGGCAAGTGAATTTTCTTTTTCTCTTGTATTTCATATTTATTACTAATTTGTTATGAAATTTAAATTGTTTGATATTTTTTCCAAATATATAAATATATAATTGTATTTAGATCTTACATATTGTTGAATTTAAAAATTATTATATATGCAAAATAGAGTTCTGGAATTTATATTGTTTGATATTTTTTAGAAATATATAAATTCTGTTTGAATTTTCAGATATTTTCCCCAAATATATTTTCATTTTAAAAGTCAACATATTTTTAAATTCAAAATTTATTATATATGCAAAAAAATTCTAAATTATGGAATTTATGAGATTTGATATTTTCCCAAACATATAATTGGGGTTTCATGATTTCCTAAATATTTAATTACATTTAGAGAAGTTAGATTCAACCATACCAAGACTAATTTTCACATATTTTCCCCAAATATATTTGCATTTAAAAAGTCAATATATTTTTAAATTCAAATTTATTATATATGCAAAAAGAAAATTCTAAATTTTGGAATTTATGCTATTTGATATTTTCCCAAACATATAATTGGGGTTTCATGATTTTCTAAATAATATTTAATTACATTTACAAAAGTTCGATTCAACCACACCTACAAGTACACCCAATACCTCATAAAATCGAAGTCACCTAGTTAGAATGGTGACACAAAATCATCCAAATGGATTGATCAAATACTTACTTGAACAGATTTATGGATTGAGTTTTGAAATTCCGGTACGTGAGTTCAAAGGATGCTATGCCTGCATCCAATTGAACAAATTTACTGATTGACTTTCGAAATTCTGGTACCTGAGTTCAAAGGATGCTATGTTTGCATCCAATTTACATAAAGATCAAAACTTTGAAAACTTTAATATGTAAATTTATATGTCAAAACTTTAATATATATAGAGAGAGAGATTAATCTCCTATATTTTATTAATCTCTTATATTTCGATCGACAAAGAAAGTATTTGCTTTTTATATTATTATTTATAAATTATTGTTTTAATATAAAATAAATATTTTATACCATATATTTATAAATTAAAATTCTTAAAATTTTAAAATATAACAAAATCTATTTAAATCTAAATTAAATACTCTATATTACATAACATAAATATAAAATAAATATTAATAATATAAATCCATCTTTAATTCCTTATATTTGGATTCATAATTAAACATATTACTTTTTTTTTATATATCTATTATCTCCATTTTATCCATTCTGAACCAACAACACATCACCCTAATTGTATCTTCATCTTAACCATTTTAAATCACTAAACCCATTAATCCATTCACTTATGTAAAAAGCACAATGGTTCAATTGCTTGGAATTGTTCTCATGTATTTCTCTTAGTTTGATTTTCAAAGTTCTTATCACCTTTAAGATTTGTGATCTCTTACATGTGTTTTTTTCTTCATGTCACATCTAGTAATCTCTAGGGAAGATTTTTCTAGGTAAAATTGGTGATTTGAATTACTCCAGCAGCAATAATTGGGATTTTACCAAAGAGCAATGGGAAGATACATTTTACACAGTTTGTTGCACTCTCATGAACTTTCATGAATAAAAATAAGTAGCTCTCAGTGATTACATGGAACAATCCATTGCTCTCGGCTCAACTAGCCTCATAACCTTATGAACAATAAAAAAAAATTGACATTCAAGATTATGCATAAAACTTAAAGTGACAGGTATGAAAAAACATTAACCCTCCTCAATTTTTCACTTTACAAACAAGGTAAATTTGAAATTCCAGGCCTGGGCGCGGCACAATCATAATAAATTAATAATTAGTAAATAAAATGGATATAACTAATGATCGACTTTGGTGTTGGCCTCAACAAAATCATGATCGGCTGAGTCGCCAAGGCTCCAATTTAGCAGTCGAGGATGGATCACTGACCGAAAACTATGATTGAATTTGATGTTTTTACTCGACAAAATCCGGATCGGCTGAGTCGCCAAGGCAACGCTAAATCGCAAGAGTCTCCAATTTAGCTGTGAAGGATTGATCACTGGCCCAAAATGACGCGACAGACTAAAGAAAAGGGAATTAGATATTAGGTCTAGAAGGATTCTTGCGGACAAATATTATAATAAATGTCTGAAAATCTGGGTGGCGCAGTGGAGCCTTTCTCTATCTGTCTCTGTCAATCGCTTCTGCCTTCAAATCGGAATCTTCAAACTTGGAGTTCTCCTTTTTGCCATTAATTTACTCACCGTTGGTTCTTCCTCGAGAATAAAATATTCAATATTTTAATCTTTCACTTTGGGATGCATATGGTGCGATTCGAAGGGAGCACGTGGGCCTTATGTCTTATGTCAGTTGCTTCTCACCTCCCGAGGTGTGGGTCTGTTAATGGCGTGGTCCAACTGACAGTCTGCGATGGGAAATACGAGACAGGGTTTACGTTGACACAAATGCACAATCTATTATTAGCAACTTCTTTTGTCGGTGGAATAATGGATTATATGTATTCACAAGTTTTTTGAAATTTGATTTCATTTCCTCTACATTCCGGAAGTTACCATCTGCAAGCATGGGGTACTGGTAAATTGGGTACTTGTAAATCTGTCTACATCCGTGCTTACTGGATTTTATTGATTTTAATTGAAAAGATTTTATTGATTTTCATTGGAGATTGGTAATTGGTGGATTTTCAGTTGGACTTGTATGACTAGTTTTTACCACTTTTGACATTTTAGTTGTTTGGCAAAAATATTAAGAAAAACTTTCTAAGATCACTAAGTTTTGGTGATTTAAAAGGTTAGGAACGCTATTATTGTGACAAATATTTTGAAATTGGGATCTAATTTTGGTATACTGAGAGCATTTTAGGAGAACGTGTTTTTCATCTTTAACCCTCTTGGTGTCACAAAGGTTACAGATTATTTCTTGCTACTGTGTTTTGAGGTTGCCCAAATCTCACTTTCACTATGTAACTCATGAGAATTAGTTTTTATTTTAACAATATTGATTCTCTTCTTACATAAAGATAGTTTTAATCTTCAATGTTAGGGTTAACCACCTTCTTAAAATACTTAATTTTTTTTATCTTTTAATTCTTTATCACACCATATATTCCATGAGACATTTTAATATCATATTTTTAAAATAATAATAATAATAATAATAAAAACAAATTAATATATTAAAATAATTAAAAAAATAAAAAAATAAAATTTATGTTTTAATTTGATGTTTTAAAAATATTAAAATATTTGGATTTTAATTTTTATAAATTCTATGATCAGATAAAAACTTGTACAAGTCAAAAATATTTTAATATAAAAAATTGTAAGATATGTAAAATGAATATAATAAAAATATAACCTTCTAAATGAATATAATAAAAGATGAAAAGCAAATTTTGTTTTAATTACATAATTTTATAATTAAATTTTATTATATTTGAATAATTAATTTAAATTATTTAATCTAAATATATTAATAAAAATTTGAAAAAATAAAATTACAAAATCATAAAATCAAATAATTAAATTTCATTAAATTTAAATAATTTATTTAATTTAAATATATTAATAAAAAAATAACCAAATCTTAAAAACAACATAAATGAATGATTATTTACAATTAATTAAAATTATCTGATTATTTATAGTTAATTAAAATTATCTAATTTAAATATATTAATGAAAAAATACCAAATAAAATTCATTTTTAAGAATCAATTTTTTTTAAAAGCAATAGCAATTCTTCAAATAAAATTACAAAATCTTAAAAACAACATAAATGAATAATTATTTAAAATTACCTAATTTAAATATATTAATGAAAAATTAACCAAATAAAATTCATTTTGTAAGAATCAAGTATTTTTAAAAGCAAAAGCAATTCTTCAAGGTGTTTCTTTAAAGCAATATCAATTCTTCCTTTCCCATGTGTGAGATTAATTCTACCTCTATCTAAATAATTACAATCATTTCAAAACAACATTTATTTGACATTCCTAAAACTGCCTTAAATAATATCAATGCCTAAATTGTCTAGTCATTCATCCCCTCTTATTTTAATGTAAGATATTTAATATAAAATTGATGTAAAGTAAAATAGTGATTTTCATATAGTTCATTAATATTTATATAAAATATTAGTATATACGGAATTATGCTCTCGGAGGGTTCAGGGGAGATGATTTTGAATCTTTTGTTTTCTTATTTTCTAATAATAGGGTTCAGGGGAGATGATTTTGAATCTTTTGTTTTTCTTATTTTCTAATAATAATTTATTTTTAGGTAATGATTTTTTTGAATATTTTGTTTTTGTTTTATTTTATAATAATTTATATTTGTTGGAGGTCTATTTTTTGAAATTTTGTTTTTAATTTATTATTAAAAGTTGGGGGTAAGACTAATTAAAACAATCATAGAACATCAAATTATATATATATATATATATATATATATATAAACTCTAATAAATAATATTGTTGAATGGAAGTGTATTCACCTTCATCATCCAAAATTATATATATATATATATATATATATATATATATATATATATATACTAATAAACAATATTGATTTGAATGGAAATTAATGACCCTCATCTTCATCTTATCATGGTTGTTGTAGAAAACTTTAGTTAGGTTGACCTTTAATAGTGGAGTAAAAGTCATTTTTGCTAAAAATATATTATTCTTAACTTGAATACACATGATTTAGCAATTGATGAATAAATATAACATGGTAAATGAATCCTAATGGCATGCTTTAGTTTTAAATTAATGAATGAATTATAATTTACACACTATTTAATAGGAGTGGATTAACTGGGTAGCAATTTTCTCTCCAGAGTTACATTTTCGATAGGTGTACTTTTAAATTTTCTACCAATCGAAATTCTCATCTATTTTAAATTATGCAGGTTGGTTTAAAATAAGGGCAAATCCTAGGGTAAAGGATTAAATATATGAAACTTTGATCCATAAAAACTGTGGACTACATTCAAACTTGGGTTTTTCCTCTAAAAAAAGAAACTTTGGAGGAAAGATTGATCCTAATTAGCCTACTCCTATTTAATATATGAATAGATGAGATTTATCTATTTAATATATGAATAGATGAGATTTATCTGATTTCATAAAGTGAACCATCAAAAGTGGTTTTTCCAACATGATATGACCAAAAGTGAGTTTTTCACTTTCCATTGACTTGTGGCCAAATTATTTAACAGAGTATTTTGGAAAAAAATAAAAAAAATCATGGATTTACTGCAAATTGTTGAGTACTTCGTCCCTGTAGAATCTACCAAATACATATTTGAAGAAACACTGTATGTGTAGAAGCTACGAAAACACATCCAAAACATGTTCATGTCGTAGAAGAGTCATGTTGGCATTGTTTCAACGAACTATAGCTTCCATTGTGGGATCTAGTAGTCTCTTTAATGCAACCGCTTAAAGAAATTGTGAAATTCAAGGAGCACTATCATCTCGTCAGAATCATCATGTGGAATAATATATATATATATATATATATATATATATGATCTCAGAGTTGACAATCACTGATAATCTGGGCGTGAGTCTATGTAGTTGTTGTAGGTATTTGATCTCAAGCATTTTATGGTGATGCCTTTAACAAGCATGGCAAAGAATGTGGCAAAGAACTATTTTAGTTTATCAAAGAATTAACTATTTGAGCAGATTAGTTTTTCAATAGAAAATTTGCTCAATTATATTAGTAAAATATAATTTTTTACATTTTCATAAACCATATAGAAAATCTTGTAGAGACTTTCCATGGAGATGCTTGTTTCAAACATACTTCGGGATATAACAATCCTTACACTTCTTAGTGTCTGATTCCAGATGAGGAGAAAATTGGAAAATACACTGTGTTTTACTCAAATGTGGCTTAAAAACTAATTACATATCCAATATATAAGGAAGAAAGCCAAAAAGGCCAAAAAATGAGCTTTGCCAAAATTTGAAAATTAAAAGGACTAGAACTAGAAAAGGAAGATGTGCCTCCTGCGACCTTCAGTTTCATTTACCCAATTGTAATAAGTGATTCCGCCTTTGGGTTCTTGTAGTTCTTTCTTTGATAAAATGGTTGTCTCCTTGTTGTGGTCCCTATAAATGTGTTGGAAGCTAATCTCATGAAAGTCTTTTATTAATTCCAAAATTTTGAGTTCCCATCCCTCGATAGCACTAGCTTGTAGTCTGTCTTTCTTAGATAGCCAATCAATGACAACCTTAGAATCTCCCAGAACCTGAAGTTTTTGAACTGACAAATGTGTTGCCAGGGTTAGAGTTGCCCAAACACCCATAAGTTCTTCTTTTGTATTTGAACCTTCACCATAGTTCATTACCCATCTATAAACTAATGAATTTGGTGATTTTAATACCGCCCCCCGCTCCATAAAGTTTTCCACCTGATTTTGTTGCCCCATCGAAACATGCAAGAGTATTTTCAGCGAGCTGTGAGATTAAACAAGCTCGAATTGGAATAAGTTTTTGGGTAACATGGAGTCTTTTAAAGGAACCAAGAGTTTTGGTAACCAACGAGAGGATAGAAGGAGAATAATTCTTGAAAGTTGTTGAGTTCCTCTCAATCCATATATAGAAACAGATAAGGGCATGTATAAAAGAGGAGATAGACTTGTCCTCTGTCCAAGATTTAAAACAATTTGTCAGTGAAGTTCCTTTCCAAACACTTGTGTAATTCAGAATAGTATTAATTCTTGCCCAAATAGTTTTTGAGAAGATGCAGTGTATGAAGAGATGGCTAATACTTTCATTTCCTTTCTTTCATAGTTGACATCGGCTTGGGCCTTCCCAACCTTTCTGTTGAAGAGTATCCCAAGTTAATATTTTATCCTCGGCTACCAACTAGATAAACAATTTTATTTAGAGTTGAATTTCCCATTTCCAGAGTTTTTGTCTCAAACCATCAATTCTCGGGCACCTCTGGGTAGATAGAAGAGCCATATAGACATTTTTAACTGTGAAGGACCCTTAAGTGTCCACATAAAACCATCATCACGGTCTTGAATGGAGGCACTAGAACTAATAAGAGCCATATGAAATTGTTCCCATTATTTAGCTGATGTGCCCGTAAGACCTAGTTCTAGGCCTCTGTACCAGTTGGACGTATGAGAATTTTGTTCTAGAAGCCCTCTAGCCTGGGAGATAACCGTAATATTTTTTTGACTTAAAAAGGATATAAGAGCTAGCGATAGAAAAGATCTGTCTCCCAATTCCAGGATCTTGTCTCTACCTAGAGTGATAAGATGTCCCGATCCGTGGATCCAACTAAGCCAATGTGTGATCAGGTGTACTGATTTCAAGAGGTTGTTCCAGATTCTTGAAGATGTTGTCATATTGAAGGATGGCGATATGAGCCAATTTGTAACAGTGGAAAAAGGAAGATATTTGTCTTTTATCACATTATGCTAGATTCCATCCCATGTTAATACCCTCCAGAGTGTATTTGCAGACAGTGCTTTATTGAAGTGGAAGATATTGTGTAAACCCCATCCACCATATTTCTTAGATTTTTTTCAGCGTATTCCACCTGCAGAGATGGTAGTGAAAATAATCCTTGTTACATTTTCAAAGGATATTAAACATTAATTTCATGATCTTATTTAATACTGTGTCAGGGATGGTCTCCAACAACATCTAATATACCAAAAGATTTTCCAAAGTTGATTTCATTAATATATATCGTGCACCCAAAGATAACCATCTATTGCACCAGAGACCAATTTTTTCTCCACCTTTGTCAGCAACCAATTCAAGTATTCATTTTTTTGCAACCCTGTCTTCAAATAATAACCAAGATATTTGAAACCAGTAGATAGCTTTGTAAAGGTAAATGGAAGAACTGTCTTGTAGGGGATTAAGTCCACTTCTGTTAACCCTTCATATAGAACAATTGATTTTTTATCATTTACCTTTAAACCCGAAGCTTTGTAGAACCATTTGATGAGTCTATCAATTTCTACCAATTCTTGTAGTGTGGCATTGGTCATGATTATTATGTCATCCACAAAGAATATGTGGAGAATTTTTTGTCATTCTAGATACCTTTATGCCCATTATCTTCCCTTCCTCTATGCCTTCTTTTAGTAATAAGATAAGACCCTCCAAAACTGATCCAAAATGGATGCAGAGAAGGCCAAGAACAACTCAAAACTCACAGAGGCAACTCAGAAAGATGAGAATGGCTCCAGCAGACAGAGAAAGGGAAAAAATTCAAAGTTATCAAAACTTAGTAAAAATGACATGATCATGAATAGCACATCGCAAGATTTTTAACTGTGCAAATGACTCGTCAAACAGAGTTATGGATTGAAAGATATCGGCGGTCAAAGTTACGGTCAAACAGGGCAAGTCAATAGGGGCCACATCATCATCCGTAATGTTGACGTCAACAACTGACATGGAAGGATGATGGATGTTGATGTTAGCATGCCACATGGCAGCACCAGAGGTTGCCATGTTTCACCTGCCAATAGGATTTTTAGGGCTCCATTTGGACCAGTAGAAAAATGCCATGTGGCACCATCGAGGAGTCGCCATGTGTCCTACATGGAGCTGACATGGAGGTGACATCAGCGTGACTAGGACGCTAAGTGGTCCAATCAACGGATGCCATGTTGCCCAATCAGCGGGCACCACGTGGCACCCTCAAAATGGCCAAGGAGGGCCCGTGACTGAAAAATATAAAAACGTACCCTCGCCAAATCTGGCGAAGGTCCCACCGTATCTAGCACATCCGCCAAAGTTAGAAGCCAACATCCAAATGTAGTGGAGGTTATAACAAAGAGCCAAATGAGAGGCCCGCGGGTTTGACCCCTAGACCTCCCCCACACATAACGCCTTAACTTTAGCGCTGACCACCAACTCGCTTAACTGACCCGTTGTTAACTTCGTCTGCCCATTTGCTATTTAAGCCAGGTTTCTGCCCAACCAAAGGTAGAGGCATGGACCGTACAGCTGCGGGCCAATTTTACGAGGCATGGATTGTCATTATTACAGGTTGCAGAGGGCACAAAAATCAAGATGGAATTCTTCTTGGGCCTGGGAGTGCCAAAGTCGGATCAAGGTGCAGAAACAATCATTTTTGGGTATTTCGACGCCATGAATTCAATGGTGATGTATTTTTTCTAATCTGAGCATTATTTATGCATCTTGATTTCAGAATGAGGTATACTTATGTATTTTTCCAAATTCTTTCACTGAGTTAATGAAAGAACCTACCCATTTGAGAGGAGGACCCGAAGACATAGTCCACCAGGGACGAATTCCGTTATCAAGTTTTTGTGTTCAGATCTAATGCTTATGTCTCTTCATTTCTTAGTTTTCCCTTCTTTAACGGTGCACTTTAATTTATGCTCATTTAATGCAATTATTTATAAGTCATGATGAAAAGATCCCAGATCATGTTGGTATCAGAGAAGTCGTCTTTGACTTGAATTGTTGAGTGTGAATGCTTACTAGGGCCAAGCATAAGTAGGGTGAAGGAACTCTTAAAAATTTCAATCCTGAAGTTGGCCATGTATCCAAAAGGAAGAAAATGGTAGAAGAGGACAAGTGTGATGAACAGTAGAAAAAATTTCACATGGTCTTTTATCGTATATCAGAAATGGTCAATTAAATGTATGGAGATTACGAGAAGAGGATGAAGAAGAAAGGGAAGAAAAATGAAGCCCATGAAAATGATGATGCTTCGGTAAACCAAGGGGCTGGAGGAGATCCTCCTGAGCCTTCATATTCACCCTCGAGTTCTAGTTCTTCTTCCTTGAACATTCTCATCATTCTCATCATTCTATCCATAAAGCCTCTTTTAAGAAACCATTATTAAATCTTGATGTAAAATTTTCTTTACCTATGTTTAATGGAGATGTTAATCCTAAAAAGCTAGATAATTGGATCCGACAGGTTGAAGTGTATTTTCGTGTTGAGCATATTGATGAAGAGGAGGTTAAAGTGAAACTGGCTACTCTTTGGTTGGAAGACATCACTCTCGTATGGTGGGAGAGAAAGCTTGAAGAAAAAAGTAAGTGTGGTAAACTTCTTTCCTAATGGTTGGAATTTAAATCAATGATAAGGAATCAATTTTATCCATTAGGGTATCTACATAAAGCAATGATGGAATGACAAACTTTAAGGAAAAGTAAAGGTCAAATTGTACAAAGTTTCACAGAATAATTTATGAAGAAAGCTATTGCATTGAACAATCCTTTTGATTCTTATGAAACTTTAATGAAGTATATTGGCGCACTTCAGAGTTATATTTGTCATACTTTTCTCTTGTTTAAACCCACTAATCTTGATGAAGTTTGTGTGCAAGCCACTCACCTTGAGAACAAGGGGAAACATGTTCAAGAAGATCCCACAAAGAAGCCTTCCAATTTCTCACAAAATACTTTTAAGAATTTTAAAAGGAAGGACAAGAAGACCACTACAGTAATGAGAGAAGGAAGAAAACCATCTTGCACTCATTGCAAGAAGAGAAGTCACGATGAAGAACACTGTTGGAAACTGCATCCAAAAAAGAAACCAAAACAGTTCGGTGGAAAGGGGAAGACAACGACCGTTGCTACAGTGCAACAAGATCTTGGTTCTGATTCGGGAGATGAAGGAAAGATCACAACACTTGGAGTACAAGGTAAAGATTCTCTTCATGCTAGTTCAAGTTCCAATGATGAATCTCATGTTGATGAATGAAAGAGGAATGAGTTATTTCACATAAGAGTTGCATCTAAACATACTAATATAGATACATTATTTGATTTGGGTTCCCAAGTAAACTTAATATCTGAAGCACTTGTCAAGAATATGGGTCTTGAAACAAAACCACATCTGAAGCCTTATCCTCTTGGTTGGGTATGTGATAAAGAAAAACTTAATGTCACCAAACAATGTAGGATCAGATTTGCTATTTCTTCAAAATTGATTGATGAAGTGGATTTGGATGTTGTACCACTTGATATATGTGGCATAGTCTTTGGAAGCCTTTATCTTTATGATAGAAAATAAGTCTTCTTTTGTCATGAGAACAAATACCACCTTACTAAAGGGGGAGTGGAATCTATTGTTAGATCTCACAACATGAGGGTAAATACAACACTTGTTAGTGCATGGAAAATGCAAAGACTCATAAACACTAATAAGAAATATGTACTCATGGTCGTCAGAGAGAAAGATGTTGGAACATTCGACGCTTTTGTTACACCTCAAAATTACTCACTTCGATAATGTCGCAAGTGTCGTCATTACGAGTGTTGTAAGTGTCGCATCTTGTCTGCAAGTGTTGCATATTGACTATAAGTGTTGCAAGTGTCACAAACATCATACTGCCATATTTCCTATGTAGTGCCTCTAACGACATCACAAAGACACTTAAGACACTTAAGACACCCCAAATACTAGTTTTGAAGAAGAAAAGTCTCTTGACAGGGAGTACAAACCTTTTCCCATTGAAAAAACCACTAAAAAATGGATTTTGGAGAGGAGCGCTCCCCTTATCCAGTTTAGTGTGTTTCTTTCCCTTATCCAGAGTTTAGTGTGCTTCTTCAGGTCTTTTAGCTTCCACTCTAATCTACGTTGTCTACCACCTTCGGAAAAGTATTTTTGATCAGTTCATGCCTTATGAACTAAGTCATTATAATCCTTGACGAGTAACCACTGAGAATTTAATTTAAATGGATAGGCTTTGTAGATTGGGTCGATCTCCAACTATAGTAAAACTAGAGCATGATCTAAAATAAATGGGTATTCCACCCAGGATCTATATAGTCCAACACTTGTTAATAGCTCTTTAGAAACAAAAAAAACTATCCAGTCTCTTAGCAATAGAGCTTGTCCCAGATCACCCATTCCTCCAGGTTGGGACTATTCTATCTGGTTGAATGTCAATTAATTGCTTGGATTGAAACAATGTTTTGAAATAACCCACCAAATCTCTCGCTTGGGCCGATCCTCCCCATACTTCACACGTAGAGACAGTAAAATTCAAATCGCCTGCAATAATCAAATTTTTGTGTGATAGTAGACTAGTTAGCAATATAGTTTTTCAAAATTTTTATTTTTGGGTTTTTTTCCAAGTATAAGTTTATATAATCAAAGTGTCTAACTATTCTGCAGCTAGCATATCAATTATCAAGATAGTTTTTTAAAAGTTTTATTTTTGGGTTTTTTCGAGGTATAAGTTTATTTAAGTGTATAAAAAATTCATTAAAAATATAACATATTGTGAGTGCTAAATCTCAAGTTCATTTAAGATAAGGAGGAGTTATTATACATAGAACTAGCAACAACCAGTATATAAAAGTGGTTGATATAAGTCCATCCACCCCATTAGTTTGGAAAGGTGGAAAATTACGCATATATCAACCACTTTTATAAAGTGGTTGTTGCTAGTATTAATAATAACTATATTAATTATGATGGATTATTAATAACCATTAATATAATTAATGGTTGATATTAAATTAACCCCTAATATTAATAATATAATATAATATTAGGGTAATAATGTAATATTAATAACCTTAGGAATACTCCTAAATCTAACACTATTAATAATTAATGTATTATCAATTGATGGTAATGATGAAGATCGAATTGGTCTATAAAACCTTAAAAGAGTAAATAATTACTACATGGAAAATACATTAATACTTTAACCCTAACTCTAATAACCCTAATCCTATTAATTAATGTATTATTAATAACTATAACTCTAACTTTAAAAGAAATAACTCTAATCCTATTAATTAATATATTATTAATAACTATAACTCTAACTTTAAAATAAATAACTCTAATTCTATTAATTAATATATTATTAATAACCTAATTCTAAAGCCTTCAAAGTTTCAAACCACTCAACACAATAACAATAATTAGGCTTATCAACTTAATTAGAGATTGGTATTCATAAGATAAATGCCAACATAGCTTTTAGATTCAGTCCCAAGTTTCTCACAAACATAAATAAAAATTATTTTAGTATAAAACTGTATTGCATTGCATCGTTAAATGAGAAGCAGAAAGACCAAATTCATTACGCTCCAAATAAAACTTAGTTTAATACTAATAAAACTTAATGGAGAATATGAACTTAGTTTAGTTTTATTTACGACGAAATAAAACTTATTTTATCATTCGGCAATGTCTGAACGGCCTATGGGAGATATGGAAAACCTAGTTGAAATGTAAATGTGTAAATGTGAGGCTGTAAAAATAAAAGGTTAATAGTGAAGGTAAATTTGATAATCACTTAAACGTTAGAAAGTTAAACATTAGAAAGTTAAGAAGATGAGATATTATTTATTGATGTGGAAAGACAATCAAGAATATGTCAGAGTCTTTAATTGTTAGCCATAAAATTGAAAATTATAATTAAAAGATTATTAAATAAATCCATTTCTAATAGCTATAAGTATTGAATCCCAAATTCAATATATATATAAATAAAATTCA
This sequence comes from Picea sitchensis, assembly GCA_010110895.2. NCBI lineage: Eukaryota > Viridiplantae > Streptophyta > Pinopsida > Pinales > Pinaceae > Picea > Picea sitchensis. The sequence goes on from SNQJ01S0008273.1 coordinate 104,002, forward strand.
ACTTCATAAATAAAAAAGTAATGGGTATTTTGAAGTTATGTTTATATATATAATCCAACTTTTTAGTAAAAATAAATAAAAATAATGGATATTTTTTCACGTTGTGTTTTCATTTATTATAAAAAAAATGCATTTATCATTGTTTTCATTTAATATAAAAATTTATGAGATGAAAGTTTTGACAAAAACTAAATGGATATTAATTAATAAATCTTTTTCTTTTTAAAAAAATATGCATCTATGGTGTGATGAATAATATTAAAGTTTGAATTTTATTAAAAAAAAAATTAAAATGAAATATTCCATTTATTAAAAAAAACACAGGAGATGAAAGTTTTGAAAAAAAATAAAAAATGGATATCAATAAAAATCAATTTTTTTACAAAATATGCATGTGTGTGGTGTGATGAATAATATTAAAGTTTGGATTTTATTAAAAATAAGTGTAAAGTGAAATATTGAAATAGCGGGTACATCCATGAAGACTCAAGAGTAATACAAAGATTAAAAATTATTTTCATATTAATCATAGTGTAAACTATATGTTATTATAAAAAGAAAATATATAATCCAACTTTATAGTGAAAAAGTGGTGAGTATTTTGTAGGTTGTATTTCCATTTATCATAAAAAAAATTCCATTTATCATGGAAGGATATGAAAGTTTTGAAAAAACAAAATGGATATTAATAAATAAATCATTTTATTTTTTAAAAAATATGCATTTGTCGTATTACAATTTTATGAGTTTATTCAAGGAAGAGATATTAGTATCATTATTTATTTAGATGACAAGAAATTTTTCATTAATGTTGATATGTTGATATGGTTAATCAATTATTAATCCTTGAATTGAGTGTAATTGAAAATATAGGGTTTTGGGATGAAGATAAAACAAAGTATCTACCATTGAAAATTGACGATTATATTCTTGTATGCCAATTCAACATTAGATTTATAGCTCAAAAAAATGTTGTTATAATTCTAGGTTCAACTTAAATGGAAACACAGGCAGGGATGATTTTAAGGATGTAATTTTATTTTAAAATATAGAAACCTTGGCGAATCTTACTAATCCTTCATATGACAACTATAAATGTTTGGCGATATTTTTGTAAAAATATTCAAATTTCTAAGTATTTAATATAATTTTGGTGATTTTTAAGGTAAAATGATTTTATCCTATAGAATTTGGGCGAATCATTTTTAGAATAGCGAATCTTTTTTTGGGAAAAACCATGGAAAATTAGCCCACAAGCAAAATTTAGCCCCTAAAATCATCCCTGGTACCTCCATATCAATTACTAATCTTTGAATCGATTGTAACTAAAAAAATAGGCTCTTGGGATGAAGATAAAATAAAGAACCTATCATTGAGAATTGATGATTATATTTTTGTATACCAATTCAACATTATATCTATAGCTCAAAAAAATGTCGATATAATTCTAGGTTCAACTTGAATGGAAACATTGGGTACTTTCATCTTAGACCTAAAGACATTTTTTTTACATTATCCTATAAGAAGAGATAGCAACTTTGTGGGACATTAGAGTGGAACCATGTTCAGTAACGCCCTCATTGGAATACTTGAATGGTATATTGAAAGTGATTTTTGAAGGTAGCTAGAAGTCAATACAAACACTGTAGGATCACCACTAAGAAGTTAACAAGGTTGTTGTTGACGAAGACAAAGAAATTTATTTACTTGAGAACTAGAGTCAAGGCATGATCACATGAATTAAATATCTTGAAGATGTTAAAGAAGACCTTCAATACAAAGTCCATATCCTACAATGTAAATTAGAAGAGTACATTAGCAAGACAAAAAAGTTCAAGAGGCAACTACAAGCGCCATAGAAAAAAAATATGTCACTTACAAGTGAAAGATCAAGCACCAAGTCCACAAGATGTTGCAGTTCAATGTAAATAAGAATCATAAGGAAGAATGATGCTAAGAAACATTTCAAGAATATATTGTCAGTTAAAAACAAGGAAATTAAGCATTTGAAGAATAATAGTCAAACCCTGTTTGTGGAAGTAAAATAATCAAAACGTAAGGATATAACAATTCTAAAAGTAGACAAAGAGACATCCATTGATGCAAATGAATCAAGAAAGGTTTTAGAAATTGAGATCACAGATAAAGAAACCTTAACCCATCTGATTGAATCAAGAAAGCTTTTAATAGTAAATTATAGATAGAGTGACTTCAATGGATTGATTGAAATTAAAAATCAAATCATCATTACTAATGAAGTTTTATTAGAAAAAACATCTAGAAAAAGTGTAAAAAAACAATCCAGTAACAATATACAACATCAAGATGTTAAGCATCAATAGGCTTCTTAAGGAATTTATGCTATATTTTCTTAGTGCAAATTTGCATCATATTAATCATCTACTTTATGGATTAATTACTATTTACACTTATAGCTAGTTGTAAGTCAACAAATTGTGATTTGTTGGATTGATCTATAAACCACTGTGGATATTCCAATGGAACAGTTCGTCACAATAGATATGATAAATAAAACTGAAATCTACACTATGAAGGTTAAATTCCTTAGATTCCAAAATATTTAGTTATTGATTTTCTACTTATGCATGAAATAGATAAAATGTGGTAAATAGAGAACATGGAAATACAATCATACACCATCCACAAAACAACACAAATATTTTCTCTGCGAAACCCTTTTGGGAGAAAACCTAGCTAGAAGGTGAGCATGTTTTGCTCTCTTTTCTCTAGTATGGAAATAATGCAAGTAAAAAGGAGAAGTCACTCTCTATGGAGTTACCTGAGATATGTGGCATGTTAGGCTACTACAGAACATTAAACCCCTCTATTCTTCTCTTTAATTTCCAACTCCTAGTTGTTCTCCTTGTTATAGTCCAAAATGCCTTATCTATGCATAGAAGACATCGACCCTTCCATTTGCATACTTTGCCAAAATAGTGTTGAGGCTTCCCTTTAAAAAACCATTTTTTGGATAATGTATGCACCCTGCTGCACTAATAGCCCGCGTACACATGTGTGTTGCATACTAGTTAGAATGCATACACACGTTAGCATGCAACACACGTGTGTTGCATGCTAGTTATCTCGCATTTACCTCCAAAAGTTGCACAAAATAAAATTGCACGGAATTCGACGGAGTTTACGGGCTATGGAGGGTTTCCTAACCATTTTACCCTTTGTATCCCATCCCCAAACCATATAGCCATCTTTTTCTCATATAGAAAGAGGTCTTGGGGAGTCATTTATGAACATGAGAAAGAGAATAAGAAAACTCTGCCAAAATCCCTTCCCTTTCTTAGCCTAAGATTTGCATCTCATTCTGAGTTTTAGCCTCAGCCTTCCCCTCTAGCCTTTCTCCTTATGAAACCCTTCCTCCTTCCCTTGGTGATATGTTGGTTGCAAGAAGCTAATGTGGGATTGATGCACTTGGATCCACGACAAAGGATCCTGTACTTGGTTCGTGGAGTGTTTGCCAACAAAGGTTGTAATCCTTTTTATCTTGAAATTGAATAAAAGAGTTCATCCTTGTCTCCAAACCCTATGTTTACATGCTTTTGTTAATCTGTGCATTTATATCTATGTCTAAACTTTTAAAGTGATCAATAGAGATTGTATATGTTGTTGCATTGTATTCCTAACCTTTTGCGGGTCATCTTTGGGAGGAGATCTATGGTCTAGGAGACCGCAAAAAGAAAAAGAGGTCTACACCAACCACAAGGACTAAAGGTACACTCATTAACTCTCTTTCCTTTCTCTCTCGTCACTTATTTTAGATGGTTTTGGGGTAGATTAAGGGTAGAACCATCTTTTAAGGGAGTTATCACTCTACCTTTACCTTAGACCCAATATAGGGGGATTTTCCCCATAGCAGAATTGACGACTCCATTGGGGAGTCTTTATAGGGTCTTAGTGGGAGATTTTGGTTTGATTTGATTTTTTTAGTTTATTTTTTAGTTTTCCAAGTTACTAAGTCAGTTAGGGTTTCTGGTCACCTTCCAGGTGCCTACCATCCTTCCCCACCCATTTGGATGTCCAAACATTTTTCTTTTTTGAAAGTTTGAAGAAGTGTATGCGCCTTGTCCTCTATATAGAACACGTACATATGTGGTATGCATAATATACATCCCGCATACATACATAGGTTGCTTGTGCACAACACGCGTCTCTATGTTTTGGAAGGTTTTTTTTTTTTAAATACTTTTTCTTTTCTGGCAAGAAGCTTTGTGCTTCTCAGGCCTTCTTGAAATCTTCAAGGTCTCTGTTAATTGTGTTTGGTTGGGTTAACGATTCAATTTATCTTGCACTTTGTAAAGAACCCCTGTTGTTTCTTTATTTTCTTTTGTTTGCTTTGAAGGTTTAGGGTGAACTTATAAGCGTTAGATTATCCTATGGATTCCAGTGAATCCCTGCATTCAAGCAATGGTTTAGGGTATGTTTTAGTCTTGGGTTTATTTTTTCTTTACCTTGTTTGTGCTTTGAAAAACAAAAAATATCATTTACTTGTGATTTTTTTTTTCTAAGCATTCAAAAAATAAAAAATTGTTGCATTTAGTTATGCATTTTTGTTTGGTAGTTGTAGCATAGGTTGTTTATTACAAAAGAAAAGAGTTCTTTTTCCAAAGTTACTTCTTTGATTTTTCCTTGAAATTTTAGTAGTTTGCATTTACATTGTAAGATGACAAGTGCATTCTAGGAAATTTTTTGCATTTTAGGATCCTGGACTACTACCTCGAAAATTTTTCATTTGCAAAGATTTAAAATCCACTTTTCAATTGTAGAAGCTAGTTTTCTTTTGCACAAATGATCTAAAGCTTTTATTTCTTCTCTTTCGTCTCTTGAAAAAAGCATAAGTTGCACGTTTGTACCCTTTTGAGTAAATTAATCCACTTAAAATCAACAATTAACACTTAAAATCAACTAGACATTTTTTTGTAGGGTTCACCAAGTAATCTAGGCTCTAGGGCCTTGAAATAGGTGTGGAGAGGAAAATATTCAAGGCCGCTTAAACAAACATAAGAGTCTCTAATAGGGAGTGTCAGAGTCCAGTTTCATAAGAGTCAGTCGAGACCCCCCTCTAGTAGAGGGGCTAAACATGAGGTCATGTAAGGAAATGTAGAGGAGATAACCCCTCCAAAGCTAGAATGAGCATAGTGGGGATCGTATATTGAGGGTCATTCTTGGGATTTATGTTGATCACATTTTACTACGGAGCCTCGTGGACCTCGAATCCGTTTGAGATCCTTAGTTGTCTTCCGGACCATTTTCGTTCGGTACCCTTGAAAGGCTTCTGAATTTTTATTCCTGCTCATTACAATCAGCCTGACTGTCAAATGTACCCACCTGGTCACTAATTGTGAGATGGAAACCTAGTTTCCTATTTTTATGAACTTACATGGGTGACTACGGGGTTATACTGCGATACCTAGGGCAAACGTCGAATCACACTTTTCATAGTATACCCAGAGGGTGTTTCCGTGTTCGAGTTACACTTGCACCGGTAAGTTTCTTTAGTGTCGATTGACGTAATTTTTCTTCCTGCCAATCAGTTGTTTCCTTGATTTGTCGTTAGGAAACTTTTAGTGTGTGCTATGTGTTTCACACTAGCTCAACCTTAGAGTGTCATTTGTTCATTTCACAAGGTGGAAGATCAACAACTCCACCATTAGCATAGACTTCAGGGCCTACCACCTCCGCCACCGTTGAGGCATAGGATAGATCAAGAGGGTTCATTGGAAGTGACCGGGCCACAAGAAACTATACCTGAGATAGCTCCTAGAAAATACTTTCCTGCACCAGAGGAATTCACCATTTCTAAGCTTTAAGATGAAGGTTTCAAGCCCGCAAACCCTCCGATGACTGACTTATCGACGCTACTTCTTATTCAGATAGTCCTTCATGAGGTGACTTCACCTGAACGCCAGTTTTTTAGACGAGCGACGATGGAAGAAACTAGTGATACTTCTTCTGGGAGTTCTCATACTCCCATCTCAACTGTCGTGGGAGGGGGTGTCGTGCCTCCTCCCCCACCTCCACCTAAGGAATACAACTTTCTAGACACCCACTACTTCGGGTAGTGGGACAATCCTTTCAATTAATCTAACCATTGTTCCCTCTATCTAGAACATGTCTGGTGCTCCCTTTTCGTATGGGATGTCGAGTTTCGACTCTAGTTCGGTCCTAACCTACTCTACTCTACAAACTGTTGGTTTGGGGGCATAGAGCTCTAATTATCCCTTACAAGGATCTATCACGGGCACCAATTCCCCATTTAATGTTACCCCTTATGGTGGGGGTCATATCCCTCCACCATCCCCTTCACTCAGAGGTGATTTCTAGCAACCGATCGGGCCTAACACCAACTCTAGTTTGTTCAGTGGGGGGAGTTATGGACCTTAATCTTGCATGAATTTGGTAGGGTCTATGCCTTTTTCTTTGTTCGATTCATTTGGAAATACCACTTTCTCATCATATTCTTTATCGATAGGGGGAAACCCCATTTTTGTTCAAACAAACCCTATGCAAGGTTTCATTCCTTCATAGGGAGCGATGAAGAAAGTTTAATCCTCACAAAATATTGGAAATACCTGGCAGGGCTCGTTTCCTTCGCAAGGGATATCGATCRGGGGTAACCCATCCCACACTTAGTGGAACCCCGGGTAGGGTTTAGTACCTATGCCAGGARGATAGTCTGGGGGCATTCCCAACCATGGTCCTTGGAGTACTATGTAAGGAGAAATCCCTACACAAGGAATGTCATCCAACTATGGGATATAGCTGACAATGCAGAATCAAATGAAAACTACTTTTATTGGACATGGCCACCAKGGTTTCTACCAAAACCCTGGCCAGCATCCAAAATTTTCCTCGCAACCTGGTGCCAGCCAAAATCTAGGCCCCTCTTTTCATTTGAATCCACCAAAACCTAGACTACCTTTCCTGGAAACTCTACATTTCTAGAATTTTCGAGACTGTTGAATGACCTGATATGTCATGATTCACGTTGGCCCGCCATGCTGACTATGTTTACCTCGAACATCCCTAAGTTCGACGGTAGTATTGGTGAGGATCCAAGTGATCATGTTACAACATTTCATTTATGGTGCTCATAAAACTCGTTAAAGGATGATTCCATTCAGTTGTGTTTGTTTCAATGCAATATTATAGGGGGTGTTGTGAAATGGTATATCAAGCTCAAAGTATTCTTACTTTAATGACCTGGCTATGGTATTCTTAAACCATTTACAGTTACCGGTAAGATAATATGTTGACACTAAGTTGCTAGCCAACTTCGAGCAAAACAAATTCGTCCATATCCTGGATCACATCTGAGAATAGAGATGAAGAAAGAGTTTGATCAAAGTTAAGGTCCCTCCCTCATTTTTTCTCGAGTGGTTCCTGAAGTCCTTGGAGCCTTGTGTATCCAAAGACGTCTTGACGTCCGAGGTTTTTTCTGAAGAAGAGGCTATCATGAGAGCCCAACGATTGGAGTTGATTTACTCTCAATCCGGTATGTTGTACGAGATCATGCCCGATGCACCACGGTCGAATTTAAACAAGACCAAACAAAATTTTGGGCCTCACGCCAATGGCATAGTAGGCTCAGCACAGAGCAAGCCCACAAATCAATTGACTAATCAATTACATAATTTATTGATTCAACAAATTGTGGCCATCCAAACTCCTATTTCGGCTACCCCCTTAACCCAAACATCGGATGTATATAATGTTCAATTGACAAATCCCAAAGGTAACCAACAAACCAAAGTAAAGAGGAAATATAAAAACAAGAAGGGTAAGGGGGATAAGAAGGCTGCAAATAATTTTGGCGAGGGAAAAAATGAAAAGAGGAAGGTGAATTTTTCATGTAAGCTTTGCACGGATTACCATTTGACTCACCAATTCCCTCGACCTGATGAAGCCCAAAAGATATTGGCACAACAACATCCTACCATGTTAACCAACCCTTTTCCACAAGGGAAAAATTTAGCTCAAGCTTATTTATCCACGAACGCGCCTGGGGTAAATCAAGGAGCCCTCGCACCTAATGCTAACAATGGAGACAAAAACATTTATATGATGAAGTTTGAAGCTCATCTATAGACTATGGCTCATAATTACGGAATGCCAAAATCTGTTGAGAAGGGAAAAGAAGCCTCCAACCGACTGCCTCCTCTTCAAATTGAGAAGACTATGGGAGAAACTATGACTCACATCCATAAGGGTGTGTTTAAAAAGCATTCTCACAACCTGAACGCAAGGGCTTCCCAGAGTTAATTCGTCATGGAGGATCTGGAACAAACTCCTTGTGCAATGTCTACTCTGGAAGTCCTCCAGAGTTTTCCCTCACAGAGGAAAGCATTGTTTTCTTCCTTTGGAGCGACCGAGACTACTAAATCAAGAATGATTATTTTTGACCCTACAAATTATAAACCTCGTCTTCCTCACCACATCAATTTTCATATAGTAGTGGAACTTTTCATATAGTAGTGGTGTATGCCATGAAATAGTTGACACAAAACATTTTCTGCACGGTGGTTGATGAGGGTGCCTTGACTTGCGTGATGTCATTGACATGCTGGAAGGCCATTAGCCAACCTGAGTTGTCTTCATCACCCATGTTCCTAACCATGTTTTATGGTCGATATTTTGGACCACGTGGAACAATTCCCTCCTTCCCCGTGCAGTTGGAGGGAAAACCTATGTGTGTCGAAGTAGAAGTAGTCGATGCACCTCTTGACTACAATATTTTGTTAGGGTGGAGATGGACCTATGCTATGAAAGTAGTTGTATCCATCATTTTTCGGGTCTTATGTTTTCCTCACGAAGGTCGGATCACAACGATTGATCAATTATCCTTCTCTTGTCTTGACCCTTCATCGAGGGCATCCATGGTCCTGATGATTGACAACCCATAGCCAAGTAGCGTAAAATTAGGTGTCATATTGTTTCCATATTTAATGGGGACTTTTGATTATCCGTCGCATGTTAATGATGTCAAGTTTATTTAGGCTATCCTCGACCAGCCAAAGGAAGTTATCTTTCAAGTGGTGTCTTTTAGAACGAGTTACTTTAATGATGTAGTGTACCAATTGCTCTGATACCAATTTGTAGCGTACCAATTTCTCTGATACCAATTTGTAGTGTACCAATTTAAAGAACCAAGAGGTTTAACGCGCTCTTGTAATATTCTGTACACTCTTTTAATAATAAACACAGGCCAATATAACCACATGCATTTAAGCACAATTAAACATATTTAAAATACAGAGTGAAACATATCTCGTTACTGCTATAATCACACATTCCATAGCATTT
>SNQJ01S0008273.1:117147-143316 GCA_010110895.2 Picea sitchensis
AATCGCGTAGCCAACAGGTCCCGTACAAATTAACAAAAAAAATAAAAATGTATTTATATGTAATAAAACTCACTAAAGCCACTTTAAGAATCAATGAGGGACAAACCCCTATAATTTCAACATTCATTTCATACCTAATTTTTTCTACATGTCCAAAAGACTAATTGATTGATGTATTATATGTAGTAAATATTAAGTTTACCTCCATAACAAAAGGGGACCCTCCAAGCACCGACATGTCTCAATGAAGGTGATGAAGAATTAGGCGTGTCAGATATTGGAAGGATTGAATTATCTTCATAATCATAACCCTTGCATAATTCATAGAGATCTGAATTGCAACAATATATTCATGAATGATAATATTGGTGTTTTGAATATCATGGATTTGTATTTTTCTACTATTGTGTCAAATGATCACACTGCACACTATCATTAGTACACTCGAATTCATGGATCCAAAATTATTTGAAGAGGATTATAATCAACATGTAGATTTTTATTCGTTTGGCACATGCTTACTGGAGATGGTTACTCTAGAGATTCCTTACAACAAGTGTTGTAATGTTCCTCAGATTAATTAGAAGGTGATTTCTGGTATAAGGTCTGCATCATTGCAAGAGGTTACCAATTAAAAAATGAGACAATTTAATGAAAAATGTGTGACGCCAACGTCATTGAGGCCTTATGTTGTAGAGATTTTGATGGACCATTTTTTTAGAGGACTCCAAGTGAGTAGCTAGTACATATACATGCTAGACTCTCTACTCTTTATCGAAATGAACTTGTATAAGAATATTTTCTGTTTTGCTACAATTTTGTGCAGATGTAATTTCTAGAGTAAAGTGTTGGAATTATGTACTAAATATTAACCTAAAGTCTCAAGTATAAACTATATAAAATAATGCATAAGAGGATTGGATTCAAGAATATTACGTGCATTTCTACATGTTAAAGTAATCCAATATCAATAATATACATATTACATAAATTTATAAATCAGAAACTTTATGTATCCCCATAAATCTTACTTGAAATACTAAAACGATAAGATCCTACTTAAAAATTTATAGATGTACAATATTCCATGGAAAAAAGTTATCATATAAAGTTATCATGTACATAAATTTGAACACTATAGGTACAGAATGTCTTTAAAACACTCGAAGAGAAATGCCTACCACCAAAACATGATATTTATTACTAATAAAAAATTGTGTTCTTCTTGATTTGAGCATTCAAACAACGCTTGCTTCCACAAGTGATTAAAGTGGTGTTCCCCTTTCTAGCAAAATGCAGATTCCTTATCGGTGGAACATAGGTTTTAGAGGCTTCTGAATAAGTGTGATAGTGCAGTTTAACTTCTTTCATGCATTAAAAATTTTGTCAATTGTTGTTGACAACGTAGGTGAAAGAGTAGGCATAACGAGCCATTATCTAGCCCATGATTCTTTTACAATGTAGATTGGAATCAAAGGATGGATCCTAGTTTTATTTTTGAGCATGGTTTTATCATGTTGTTAGTGTTTTGGGTTTCAAATACAAGAAAAAAAAATTAAATGCAGATAAGAAGGTTTAACGAGATTCGATCTTGTGACCTCTGAATTCACTATACATAGTAGAGAGTGGTTTTCACTGCTAGTGAAGAAGGGAAAAAATGATTGACATGTAGATGAGGTTTGAGTTTGGTCTTCACATTTGAACACACCCACTTTGGTATTAATATATTCCTCGACATCACTTACACCATCCAATTCATAACAATTGGTTTAGTTAAAATAATGAAAGGATCTTGGATTTCCCAAATTGTATCTTTTAATATCCCGAAAACATCACAAGACAATTTGTAAGCTGTGATTTACTGTATAATGACATTCAAATCAAATGAGTAGATATGATGGATACTTCCAACATTGCACCAAGTCACCAAGTCTTGGACCAAAATAGGAAAGCATTGTCCATATAAAGTATCAGACAAATGATAACATACCTCAGGTGGAGCAACACAAAGTAGGTAAAAGCAATGATAGTTTCTTTCTGGATCTAAAACTTGACAGACACAAGACCTTTCTAGATGGTAGGTTCTCACAACAATTCTTTATATCCTTTCAGTCTTGTCGAACTGAAGCTCCACAAATTTCCCAAAACTACTGTAAAAAAGAGGTATGATTTCCATGTTAGTCTAACACAAGAGATGGTGAAGATACATAAGAAATCCTATAGAATAGTAGGCGAATGGAAATATAATCTCCCATACCCCAATCCTCTCTATTGAAATTGTCTTTGTCGTATTTTGTTTTCTTTTCGTGTAGTTTTCCATTTTTCTCTGTGTAATCAACTTGTGCATGACTTTTATATGAATTTTTTATCCATTTGGCACCTTTGTTATTCTATATCCCACTCTTCAAACAATTTTCTTCAATTTGAGCTAAATGTTTTCTTCCTCTTTTTTAGCTCAACTCCATTGATTTTAACCGTAGCCCTATCGTTTTTTATCAGTGAATTTTTTTTCCTAAACAAAATCAATGTTCTCATTGCATCCAATTTTATTGGGTAAATACCATGTTTCACTAATTTGTATCTTGTAATGGGCATTGTTTTTTACTCTTAGACAACTTGTTATCCGAGGTTTTTACACTTGCTTGATTTGGTTCCATCTGTCTCTAGATATACTTTATGTCCATAGTTCACATTTATAAAGGAGTATTGGGGTTATAAGAATTTGAAAAGGGGTGCGCAACATATGTCAGTCCTAAACCTCTGTTATCTTTCATCTATTTTGTGGTAGGAATATTGTGTTCCTCCCTCCTTACAATGTTTTTCTCGTGCTTCATGTCTCACTTTAAATTCTCATTGAAATCTAGTCCCAAATATTTATAGTTTTGGGTTATTTGTAGTCGCTAGCCTTCAACATTAATTTATGCAAAAAAAACTGAACCAACACTTAATAATCTGATAGTTTACATAGTATCCTAGGTTGCATAGTTACATACAACATTATTTGTATGATATTCTTCGTATGCTCATCCCTCTATCATCTTTGATGTTTATCCATTTCTCTAATTTATCTATATAAACACCCAATAATATAAAATAAAAAAGACAACTTTGTTTGACCTCACAATCATTGTTATGCTTTCCAAAACCCTTTACAAGACATCGGGGTCCTACACTTAGGATCTAGCTGCAATCACTTTTTGTCCTTGCTCTATCTGAAACTCAATTAATCCCAAGTGAAAACGTAAAGGGATTTTACCACAGTTTCTTATTGCAAGTTACTTACCCTACTCGTGTAATCAACGTTAATGGACGTAACTTGATGGAACTGTTATTAGGTGAGGTTTTGAGATGGAATAAAAAAAGAGTGGACTTCAAAGATTCTCAAACAAAATATAAAAACANTTATGCTTTCCAAAACCCTTTACAAGACATCGGGGTCCTACACTTAGGATCTAGCTGCAATCACTTTTTGTCCTTGCTCTATCTGAAACTCAATTAATCCCAAGTGAAAACGTAAAGGGATTTTACCACAGTTTCTTATTGCAGGTTACTTACCCTACTCGTGTAATCAACGTTAATGGACGTAACTTGATGGAACTGTTATTAGGTGAGGTTTTGAGATGGAATAAAAAAAGAGTGGACTTCAAAGATTCTCAAACAAAATATAAAAACANAATTATTAAGTAATACATAACTTTAAGGTTTTCATTTTAATTATAAATTAAAGATGTTGATAATTAAGAAATACTCAAACAAATGTAATTTATTATATATTAATTTTAACTTTAAAAATTATAATAATAGATTCTCATATTGAATTTGTATTTTTTCTATACATTTTATAGNAAAAAAAAAAAAAAAACTCAAAGCATTTACATTAATTTTTTTTAATTATTAAGTAATACATAACTTTAAGTTTTTCATTTTAATTATAAATTAAAGATGTTGATAATTAAGAAATACTCAAACAAATGTAATTTATTATATATTAATTTTAACTTTAAAAATTATAATAATAGATTCTCATATTGAATTTGTATTTTTTCTATACATTTTATAGCATATCATGAGATTTTATAGCATAACATGAGTGAGATGTATCATAGGTACAAACTATATCAATTAAATTGAATTTTCATCTTTTCAATGCATTTTATAACATATTATGAGTGAAATGTATCACATGTGTAACTATGCATTAATGAAAACCAAAACATAATAAATGTTAAATTTACAATTTTTTTAAATTGAATTTTTATACACTATGAGAGAAATGTATCACATAATTAATATTTATTAATTAAAATTAAAAGATAATAAATTTTCAATGATAAAATTTAATTTAAATTTGAAATTTTTAATATTTGTTAATTTTTGAAGATATTGAGAATGTTATATAAAGTTATATAAAATTAGTTTTTAAAGAGTTATAAATAGTTTATGCATCTATTTGAGGTAAAATAGATGTTAATAAAAGTCTTCTCAACAATGATTGAGACATGGAAGAATTTTTAATACATATATGTTTTGGATCATGAGAACATAATATTCACATGCATAATATGTCATATTTTAGAACATTTACAAACTGCTTGTCCACATGCTTGAACTAGTTCACAGATATTTAATAGTTTGGTAAATGTTTCACAAAGCCATAGAGGTTTTACAATGTCATATGCAATTTGAAAATTTCATCAAATTTTGAACAACAAGATTCCAACAACTCAAAAGAAAAGTCCAGACTTGCAAAGAGTTACCCATCCAACTGATAAACAACATATGATGAGGTCCAACATGGTTTATTGATTCATTCTTGATTGATCCATTCTAATGAATAACTTGAAAGATCATTTGGGTTTAGCTAGTTACCCATCTAAATCTCATTGTATTAGCCATAAATTCTGCCAAAGATAGCTTGTGACAGTTTATAAATTTGGAAGCAATTTCTTCACAAGATTCAAAGTATATCTCCTCAACTTACCTTTCAAAATATTCTCACCACAAGAATTTTATTCTATCTTTCACATTAAGTGTACTATCGAATTGATGAATACCTACTTACCATTGGACATAGTCATTATCATAAATACCAATTGATTTGGAATCCTTACCTTCTTTCCAGGTGTAGTCTAAACTTCAACTTTCTCGTCATTAAATTTTGTAACTTGACCATCAACCCAGGCTATATCTCAATATTCCACCCATACATGGTATCCTACTATAATATTCATTGTAGTAGCCTCAATTTAACAAATATATGGAAGACTTTCGAGAAACATTTTCAAAGGATGTTGATGAAATTCTATAAAACAAACTTAAAAAACTAGAAATGCATGTCAAGTCATGGACTCCATATATTGATTGAATAAATTAAACTCAGTAAAGCATGGAGAATATTCTCTATGAATATAGAGGACAAACCTTCACAATAACACAACATTCATAAAAAGACTAAAGAAGTGACTTATAAATGGGACAAATATTTCACTCAACTTGTTGGCATTCAATTTTAGTGTTCACGGATTCACACAGAAGTTTTATATAATAAGCATTAATCTGAAAAAATTCAGAGTTCCTAGGAATATCTTGCCTCTGCTTTGTTGGTTTATAGGAGAACGCACTTCCTTTCCACTTAAAATGATACTACATTGTTTAAAAAAAAAATTGGTTCGGTCCAGTATTAATTAATTTGATGAGAAATTGTGTATTGCTTGGGTGAAGCATGGAAATAAATTATACAAAGGGACAAAATATAATTTTCAATATCAGAACCTTGTTGCATTATGTAATGAATAAGAAACACGTCACTAATTGGCCTTGACTATTTTTCTATGATTGAATCTTGATGGTTCATTTCCACAAATAACTGGAATGGAATTCAATCTAAGCCTCAGCTTCTTCAATTTTCATAATCCAAAACCCCCAAAAACCATCTTATTCTTTTCTTATTTATTTTTTATATCTTTTTAATTATTTTTCACTTAGCATTTATTTTGGCTTGTAAAAGAGGAAACAAAATCTACAATACAAAATTCCCAAGGTTTTACTGAGCACATGTAATCACTAGAATTCTAGGTCTTGTTACAATGGATTATATAGAACATATTCAGGTGGTTGCGAGGAATGATTTTTATCCTCCTTACTTAGGTTCAATTCCTGTAAGTGACATGTTGAGCTCATAATGAGTATATTGTAGAGGAAGTACTTGGGCATTCCCTGGGCCTAGTAAATAATAAATATGAGATTAGCTAATGTTCCTTATGTTTAAAGATTGCATTGTTTAAAGATTTCATTTCCCTGGATCAAGAAACCAAAGATCCACTCAAAAAAGTATCCACTTTTTTCCACTAATAATGGGTTTGATCTAATCATCGAAGACCCTACCATATAGTGAACCCATTATCCTACGAAGATTTTCTTACCATGCTAGCTCCTAATTAGGGTGGCCAAATCCAAATGTTGCAGAAAATGTTTTCCCTTTAATCTCTATAAACTGATAAAAATATACATAATGAATTTCCAACGTCTCGTACTTGAAACCCTGCCTATTACCCATATTTGGCTATGGAGTATAATAATATATAATAGACAATAATATTTTCTTTTTTGAGGGATAAAACAAAACATATTTCTTTCCCCACACCTCCCAAAATTTTGGTTGTTTATGAAACAAACTATTAGGAAATCCAATGACTCTTTCATCATCTCAACCTTCAGTTTTAGCTCTAATGCCATGAACAACATTGTCGAGGTTGCAGATTCTATCTCAGTGGCTTGTGCTCGTGTTCAATCCATGTTAGACGCTAAGGATATCCATTCCCAAATTCTCATCGATGGTAGGTTTATCATACATAACGTTGTATCCTGGACCACGCTCATAAACCTCTACATTAAGTATGACACCGTCTAGGATGCTCACCAAGTGTTTGAAAAAATACCCAAACAAAATAAGTTCTCATGGAATGTAATGATCGCATGGTATTTACGGGGTAAATGCGAAGAAGCCCTAAATCTCTATTACCAAATGCGAAGAGAAGGTTTACGGGTTGACAAAATCACTTTCCCCTGCTTAGCCAAGGCGTGTGGTAATTTGGGTTATCTGGAAGAGGGAAGGACTATTCATGGTGACATAAAAACAAGTGAATTTGATGGATATTTATTTGTAGGGAATGCTCTTGTGGCCATGTATGCCAAGTGTGGAATTACAGAGGATGTGCGCAAGGTGTTCGACAAAATTTCTAAGAGGAATGTTATATCGTGGACTGCTCTGATTGTTGGGTATGTGCAGAATAATGAGGGTTGCAAGGCGTTGAAGTTTTTTCACTGAATGTTTTTAGATGGAATTACACCAGAGTCCATCGCCATTGCGATTCTTCTTCTGTTGCGTGCAAAGATGCGATTAGTGGAGAAGGGTAAGGAAATCCATGGTTATTGGATGAGAAATAAATTTGATTGGGATGTTTTGGTGGGGAGTTCTCTTGTGGACATGTATGCTAAATGTTGTTGTATAAAGGATGCATGCTAAGTGTGGGAAATACATAATTACATTTTCCGACCTGCGTTTGAATCTGATATTTTTTGGGGGAATGGTCTTATAGACATTTACGAAAGAGACACCATATTGTGGTCTGCCATGAATGTGGGATGTGGTATGCATGGTTAGACTGAGTATTCCCTTATGTTATTTGAAAAAATGAAATAGGTGAGATTGAAACCAAACAAAATTTACCTCCACTGGTCTTCTCTCAGCATGTAGCCATGGAGGACTTGTGGATGAAGGTTTGTGATACTTTGATTGCATGTTTTGGGAGTACTACATCACTCATGTTGTTTAACATTACACTTTCATAGTATATCTTCTCAGCCGGGCTGGGCATCTGATTCAACATATGACTTGATAAAAAATATGCCTTCAGAACCTACACCTGAAAACCAAATTCTACGCCTGATCTCGCCACTGAGATATATGATTCCTCCTGCTTCTGGCAGAGGAAAATATGTGTGGATGTAACTATATTTGAAATCTTGTAGTGACGGCCAATTGAAGTGACCAGAGTGAGGCAGTGGCATTGCGGGGTTGTTGTGCATCAATGGGAGGAGGTGGATAAGAAATGCATGTGGCAACATTAAAAGAAATCTGATAAGATCTAATACAACACTGACAAGAATGAATAAGGCACAAAATATGAGGCGGTTTCAAAGGGATGGTTTTAGAAAACCTTTCAACCAATTAACGGGTTTTCTACAAAACCTAACACTAAAATATGCCTTCGGCATAATTATGATCGATTATTAATAACCATTAACATAATTATTGGTTGATATTAAATTAACTCCTAATATTAATAATATAATATAATATTACGGTAATAATGTAATATTAATAACCTTAACCCTAATTTTAATAGGAATAAACCTAACTCTAACACTATTAATAATTAATGTATTATCAATTGATGATGATGATGATTAATGTCCACTGAGATCAAATTAGTCTATCAAACCTTAAGAGAGTAAGTGATTACTACATGGAGAATACATTAATACATTAACCCTAACTCTAATAACCCTAATCCTATTAATTAATGTATTATTGATAACTATAACTCTAACTTTAAAAGAAATAACTCTAATCCTMTTAATTAATATATTATTAACAACTGATGCATGGTAACGTAGTCCCTGCTAGGTTGGAATGRGAGTAAATGTACTGCTATGGTGGGACCGAGCAGAGACACGTGGGAAGTACATTAAAGTACAGGTGGTATCCATGCAGAGGATGAGTCGTGGCAGTGTGTCACAGGGAAGCCATAAGACATTGGGCTGGTAGATGACCCCAAGGTTAATATGTGAACGAGGCAGTTTTTTCATGGGGTGTGTATAGTTCAAACATGGGAGTTAGAAAATTTCTGTCTCAATGACTTGAAATAAAGGTTTCTGGGAAAAAGGACCAGGAACCACACACATTAAACATTCAAATATAATAAAAACAATTTCCTGACATAGACCATAGTTGAAGGAAAAAAAATTAGCATTCTGAAAGCAACACACAAGAAATGTTCCCGAATTAGTTTTCTTTGAAATTTATCAAAAATTAATAATGTTTGTTACATATTTCTGGAATTTGTTCTATATTTCTGGAAATTTAAATGCGTTTGTCATATAGACTGGGATTAGGTATCCCGTAGACCATAAAAGAAATAAGTACAAGAAATAGGACTGTAGAAAGAAGAAATGTGCGGTGGTAGAGAGGAAGACCTGGAAAGAAGAAATTGGAAGTTATGAGTCTTTGGTTAGACATTTCTATTTAAAGAGGTAGAATAAATGGATTGATAAAGAAAGCAAGATGTGATCAGTATATACTTACTATGAAGCCGATGCATTTTTGTTGTGGTTGTTGACAACCACTGGAATCGTGCCAACCGTTGTTGCCCTTCTTCAGTGAGCTTGTCCATTCTCCATTGGAGCCATTCTTCAATGTAGCTTCTCATGGGGGCCACGTTGATTTCATCTAGGATTTCTATGTCGAAAAGCTCGTTTTCTAATTTCCTTAGATCCACATAAATACTATGTATATCTTATTCAATTTATTCATTGTGTGTCGAATAGTCCACTATCTAGTTCGCGACGTCATATTCATCATATTCAAGGATGCCGTTAAAATTCTCTAAAGACAACCCCTTTAAAATATCAAGTTGTTCATCGAAGGCTTGCTTGGTCAAGGACAAGGATTTGAGGATTAAGTTTGGGTCTTGAACTTCATTGGTACTTCTAGCTAAGTCTATTTGGGCCAGGTTTCTAAATAATTCTTCTTTCTCAAATATGGCTTGTTCACATGATTCGTCAATGAGCTGCAGGTTCTTAACTTCCTCTTTCTAGCATGATTTTAATTTTTTGATCCACTTTGGGTAGGGGAGATCCTCTTTTCTTCTTTTCAGATCCAAGTTGTCGATGGCATGGTTGGAAAAAGGGATCACCGTATGTTCATAGAAACATTCTTCATTTTTTAAATTCGTCTGCAAATGTCCGTGCAAATCATTTTCCCTCTTTCGAAAGGAAGCTATATTTTTTTATGTTTCCAAGGCTTCAGTAATTAGCTGCATTATTTTCTTGATGTTCTTCTCTACAAAGTCTCTACAAGATGTGAGGAGGCTGGAGGATCCTTTTAACTTGGCTGCAGGGGTGGCAGGCATGGTTTTTTCTAAAGGATTGGCAAACACTGGGGTAGCAATGAAATCCTCCTCCAATTCCTTGATTCAGTCTTTCAGTATGGCATTCTCTGCTTCAATTCCTCCAATGGAATCATCAAGAGCATGAATGGTTGCGCGGTGAAATTGGCATATTAGGATGACTGCATTTTCCTAAATTTAATCTTTGTACCAGATTTTTCTTTCTTATTTGTTACATCTCTTGTTTAAATGATTAAATTTTTAGGTTAGATGTAGAAAACAACGCTCTAGAATACAAAGGATTCATATTCATCAAAAATGTTGGTCTCAGTTATTTCCATTGTGGAACTATGATGGATCGCGTCCGCAGATGGATCAACTTTTTGCAACAGGGCATCCACATAAGTTTCAATTTGCATGTGCTCACTTTCAATTTCGGGTTCTTCCACCTGTGCTACAATGTTTTTCTCTTCTTCTCTAGGGGAATCTTGTGAGAACTATCATTTTTTCTGCGAGGAGGGTTCTTATCTCCTCCTCCATTTGAATATTTCTAGGTTTCTTTCTTACTGGGGTGGGCTGTTGAAGTGATGCTCCATGATGTCGTGATATTGGGAGTGTTGCCTGGGGACTGGACACTCTTTTCACCAGATCCTTTTCCATGTTGTCTGTACAATTCAGTTGCGCTTTGCAATGTCTCTACATCACAATCATCAGAAGCAAGAGTGTTGTCGTCACTGTCTTTGTCTTCGGTCAGACTTCTATGGATAAAAGAGATGCTAAAGCCAAATGATAGTAAATGTTCTCAAAAAATCCCATTAGGGTCGAACCCTTTTATCCTTTCAACATATTTTAGGTTCAAGTTCTTGAAATTGCCTTCGAATTTGTCAATCTTGTTGATGTTTCTGCACACCAAGTCCCCGACTTTCCAGGGCAGAGGAATGAACCGGTTTTTTCTCTTTCCATGGAAAAAATGTAGCCAGTGGTTGTATTGCCTTGCTATTTATGTAACAAACATCTTGTCTATGATGTGACATGGAAAGAAAGAAAGATTTTCCTTGGAGACAAAGATCATTATTACACTATAATTTTCTTTCGTTCAAGTGTCCCCTTCCTGTCCAAAAACTTGGTTTCCTGGCCAGACATCCAGGGAGCATCCTTTCCTAACAATGAATCTTTGAAAATTGAGACAAAGTCATTAAAAACCTCACAAAAACAATGGGAGGCCTTGTGCCTCCACAAGGCCTGGTACCAGAATGTTACTGAGTCGAATTCATAGTTTATTTTCTTGGACAGAGATAGTTTTGGAAACAAACAACAATGCACTATTGCAAAAATCAAGTAGGATGACATATAAAATTTATTCGATTCTTTGAATCATGACAGTTGGGAACAGATTTGAATGGAAATTAGCTTTGCCCAATAAAAAATGAATTGTTCCTTGACTATGAAGTACAAAATACAAATAACTATACAGGAAATGCTTGTCATGGATTCTTGTCCTGTTATTATTGTAAACAACCAAGAAATTTCCCAGAATGGATTTCTAAAGGAACCGAACTACAACTTTGTGATATCTTCAGGAACCGTTGTCGGGTATTCGAGGAACTCGGGTAAGAGGTCCAACCTGTTATCATGTTTTTCTAGCAATTTCTTGTAGTATTGTCCTCTAAAGTTCAATGTTGGCTCTGACAATCTTAACATCTTGTGGACTACCTGAGGTGACAAAGAAACAAGATAATGGTCGTGCAGTGGAATAATTTTTTGGCTTGAAACAYATTTTTCGGTGCACCAAGAGACCACCTCCTTATAGTCAAAAACTTCAAGGACGCAACCTGCATGAGAGATTMCAGAGGTCCAAATCACTTCATTTTGGGYAGAAAGGGATGAATAGTAAGAGTATTCCATGGACCACTAGAAGTTATGGTCCTCACATCCGAAGATATTCAATGTATCTCCATAGAACTGTTGTCGAATTGCTGCCATAAGTTTACGAGAACATTGGTTTTCTTCAGACGATGTTTGAAATGAAGAGTTGGAAGGGATAATATAACCCTATGCAAATCTTGGTCCAATGTGTGTGAATGGGAGATCTCCTCGATAATTTCACTCATTATTGACAATTTCGACGATTGTTGCATGATGCGCTATTAGCATTAAATACTAGTAATTGCATACCTAGAAGTGCGAACATGGAAGGTATGACAATGAGAAATTAAGGATTGGAGATTTCGTGAACAGGCCAACATGACGACTTGTATTGGAGATGAACAAACATAAGGGATAATATAACTCTCCACAGATCTTGGCTTAATGCGTATTAATGGGATATCTCCTCGAGTGTTTCGCTCATTAATGACAATGTTGACGGTTCCTGCATGGTGAGAAGTTAGCATGAAAGGCTACTAATTTCATATTAAGAAATAAGTACGAAGGTCGTAGGGATGGAAAAGAGAAATTAAGGAGTGTCTAATTATCGAAAGCAGTTGGGAGGGATTCAAAATAGGGTTACAAGGTACAACCATTAGAGGTGAGGGCCCGAGGGTCAAATTGTATGTCTCAGAAATTTTCGAGTGAAAAACGCATAACAGGGAAGAGGGCATGATGGGCCAGTCCAGAGTGCAATTTGTATATTGCGGAACTCCGGGTACTGTTTACAGGACACAGAACAATGGAAGTGAAATTGTGAGCCTGCCTGTCTAGCAACCCGCAATCGAAAAAGTGGCTCAAGTATGGAATAGGGAAAGGGTTGGGTGGATTCATTTTCGCTAATATATTGAAACTTGTAATATATATCTCATTATGTGGAAAGATATTTTTTGCATGTCTCTGGGCAAGTTTTGTGGAAATAGTCAATGTGATTGTCTCGTCGAGCCTTTTTCTTTTTAATGGCAGTTTGTACGGTTGTTGGATGATGAACTGTTATCATTAAAACTTGGTGATTACATACTTTGAAAGAAGTGCAAAGGTGGCGGGCACAATAAACAATGACTAAGAATTGGAGATTTCGTGAAACCTCCAACCCGAGGATCTGCGAAAGAGATTCCATGAAATGGGAAGTATGGAAAGTGGTTGGATGGGATTCAGAATTAGGGTGACAATGGTTCCCCAGGAGACGTGACTTCCCAAGGGTCAAATTGTATGTCTCGAAACTTGAGTGAAAAATGTGTACCACAAAAGAGGGGCTAATATGGGAATCCGACGGTCAATTTGTATATGAAAGAACTGTGGGAGATCTCCTCGAGTCTTTCACTCATTAATGACATGTTTAAGGTTCATGCATGATGAAGTGTTAGCATTAAATATTTCCAATTTCACATCCAGAGAGAAGTAGGAAGGTGGCAGGGACATGGAACAACAATTAAGGAATGGATAATTATTGAAAGCGGTTGGTGGCACTTCAAATAGGGCTAGAAGATACAAACAACAGAGGTGAGGGCCCGAGGGTCAAATTGTATCTCTCGGGAGTGTTGACCACAGAACGTGTAACACGAAAGAGGGCATGATGGTGCATTCCTGCAGAAAAATTGTATATCATGGAAGTCCGGGTGCTGTTTGCTAGTCATGGAACATTGGAAATACAATCCTAAACCCACCAGTCCGGGAACCCATAATCGAAAAAGTGTCTAAGTATGGAACATGGAAATGGTAGGCCAAACTCGATACACAGTAAATGTACAACGTCATTGAGATACAACCAACTTGCGGCTAAATATTGAAAGGAACGACAGATGGTCGAGCTCATGACGGGGCATTCCAATGGACAAATTGTATATTACAAAACTCTGGGAACTGTTTGCAAGTCGCAAAAGATTTGAAACACAATTTTGAGCCCATCAATCTGGGAACTCGCAATCAAAAAAGTGTCTAACTATGGAATAGGAAAAATGGTGGCCCGAACTTGTTTTGGCTAATATATTGAAATTTGTAATAAYTTTCYYATTACCTGGAAAGATCTTCTCTGCATGTTGTTGGACAAGTTGTGTAGGGATMGTTAGTCCTCGAGGATTTTGCTTATTAATGAYGATCTTTACGGTTGTTTCATGATAACGTCTTAGCATTAAAAMTTTGTTGTTACATATTTGGAAAGAAGTACGAGGATGGCAGACACGGGAAATAATGACTAGGAATTGGATATTTCATGAACCCGTCAACCTGAGGATCCAAAATAGGGTGACGAGGTCTCCCTAGAAGACATGAGGCCCCRGCGGTCAAATTGTATCACTCARAACATTTGAATGCATATTGTGTAACATGGAAGAGGGGAAGATGTCGGAGAACGAAAGTCAATTTGTATATGGCGGAGGTCCCGATGCTATTTGTAGGTCACGAAACCATGGTAATTGTGGCGGGGATGGAAGAGAGCCACAAATGGTTTGAAACTTTTTATGAATTTGGGTAAATTGAAGCTTGCGACTTGGAGGATCCCGGGGTGGAATTGTAGATCAAGGATTTTTTTGGGTGAAAGATGTATAACACAGAATAGGTGGAAATATTTGGCTAAGTATAGAAAGGAATGACGGTCATTCAGAGTACTGTAAATGGTGGTTTAATGCGTGTTAATGGGAGATGTCCTCAAGGTTTTTTTTCTTGTTAATGCCAATTGTTTCGTACTAGTGTGTTCAATTGTCACTAGTAAGACCATAATTAATGTGCATTGGGAAGGGAACAAATTTAGTGGGGATGGAAGGCAACGACATATGCTTTGAAAATTTTGTGAACCCTGGTGGAGTGAAGCTTGCAAGTTCGAGGAGTCCACAGTCGAATTGTAGATCACGGATGTTGAGTGCAAGATGTATATCACAGAACAAGAAGCAATAGAGTTCAAAAGTGCCAACCCAACAACCGCAACCATAAAATTGGCTAAGTATGGAAAGGAACTGCGGTCGGTCGGACTCGTCATGTGAGGATATAGATGGAGATGAAGATTTGTCAACCTGCCAACCCAGGAACTCGCGATCATAGAAAGGAGACTAAGTATATAAATAGAAAGAGATAATAGACGAGAAGAAGAAAAGGGAAAAAGGGCTAAGTATCTCACATAACAACATCTACTGTTCGTTTATTAATGCCAATATTTTTGAACCCCTGGTGAGTTATCACTAGTAACAACATAAATTGCAGATCATGAAACTTTTTTGGGTGCAAGATGTATATGACGGAACATGGGACATAAGTGTTGGATATTGCAAACCTGGGACCCCGTGGTCAGATAATTGGCTAAGTATTGAAAGGGACCGCAGTCGGTCGGGCTCATGGTGTCAATATATATATAAAGATGAGCATCTTCCAATCTGCGAATCCGGGAGGCCGTGATCATAGAAATGTGACTAAATATAGAACCACAAAGGGATAATAGAGGGGGAGAAAACAGGGAAAATTTAAAGAGAAAGTGTTTATATTTATTCCAATAGTATTCATATTAATATATATTTATAGACTATTTTTGGTCCAAATGTAAATAATCTTCGAATTCATAGGATGTTGTTCGGTTCACAAATTTTGTTGAAACCCATAAGCAATAGAAAGAAATAAAAAAATTATATATATATATGACAATTTTTTTTTTATATGCACAGATATTATCAAATAGAAGAAGCTGTAATATATGCAAAATATTGAACAAGAACATGACATCAACACTTGAGTTGTCTTGTTGAAATAGAGTCATTAATTCATTCTATTTACGGGACCTCGAAAAATGAAAGCAGGACGGGTCCTCTCATTTATTTCTTAAGTATAGGGCGGGCACCACATAAGTATGGCCTATGAAAAATTATTCTTCCATGTAAAATGTAAGGAGAGAAAATAGTATCATTTATTTAAATCGAAGTGTTGGGAAACAGAAAAAAAAGCTTGTTGTCCATGTTTAACGACACATAAAAAAGTGCAAAATAAAATAAAAAATAATACCAGAGATAAACTGGGTTACAAAATACAGCTCAGATTATTTTCCATAACGCCTACGATTGGGGCTGCCACAGACAAAAAAAAGCAAATATGTACAATAATGAAGCCTATAGACAGTGTTTTATAGATTTCAACTTGATCATCAAATGCTTGCTTGGTAAAAAAAAACGAGTTGAATATCAACTTCGGGTCTTGGAATTCATTGGTGCTGCCAGCTAGATCTATCCCAACTTTTTGAATAGCTTGTCTCTTCTAGATATGGCCTGCCTACATTGGCTCGTTATTCAACATTCCATACTTTTCTAAGTGTTAATTCCCCTCTATTGTAAAAAACTTGGGGTTTAAGGTGCCTTCCTTGTAATGTTCCTGGTCATCGACATATGAGACAACTTAGAGATGCGATTTAGGCCCAATTCAAAGACGAGGGAGTGATTTTATGTGATGTCAGCTTTGGGGGGAAAAAAACTTGTTAGCCAACAAAAGCAGAGACAAAAAAAAATTCAAGTATGTTGTGACTGTTATTCTCCCTATATTCGATCATCTGTTTGGTTGAAAGGCCTTCTTAAAGATTTGTATGTTTAATTTCTTTGTTTTATTTTTGTAAATTGGAAGGGACATCCAAGTCACCTGCAAAAATGCTCCTCTGTTGAAGTACATAGCTTCTTCCAGCAACACAGATCTGGAAAGTGTATCAAATGCTATAGATCGCATCAAAATATATCTTTCATCATAGGGGTGGCAGACATTGTGACCCAAAAAATGGTCTGGAATATTCAGAAGTGACACCAAATATTACTCCATGCCCGAATACACTCAGAAGGAAATTTAAAAATTGGATACTCACAAATGTGAGAAACTGTATGCGTGTTTGAATCAACATTCTAAAATTACACAACGTTTTATGCCAAAGTTGTAATAGACTTGATAGACAACTAGTTTCTATGTCAAAGATTGTTAAGTGACCTCTGGATGTAGTAACAAACTCGACATACAATCAACTTTTGATCACTATTGATACTAATGTCAAGTGTGAGAAGTTGTGATCCCAGACTCTAGGTAGTTTCACCTTCAGGCATCCACACTGACGGTGACCCCAGGCTCCAGATAGCTTTGACTTGAGACATCGACACTAGCAGTGGCAATGAGAATAGTGCTATTGACTACAGTGCGACAATGCGGTGAACAAGCAGGTCTCTCATTGTCAAAGAACTTAGACTGCAGGATTGTCAGACCTACAAAGAACATCGACTTTAGTGTTGCTTTGTCACGACAACTACAATGTTGCTCCAAGTCCATAAATATTTGGACGTTGGGTGTCCTGTGAAATAATGACCTTGACATTAGGTACATGTCAGATATCTATTATCTGACATTGCAGTGTTAATGCAATTTCCATAGTGGATGATGACTCGATTGCATTGGCACAAGAAATATTAATTGTGTGATTAATTAACATCGTTGAAGGACGTGACTCCCAAACAATGCCTGCAACTTTTCGAACATTCGTGTGTTAAAAAAATACATTGTTTTATATTTTAAGAAATAAGAAATTGTATTTTCTATGTCTAACATTAGGTTACACACATAAACATTTGTAAGTTAACTAAAATTAATATATAGTCAACTTAGATTCCCGGAAGCAATCAAATTCCCTAGAGCTAGAGCTGGTTTATTTCCATCATGTTGGTTGGGATAGAAAGTTCCACCACCAGCACAAAGAAAGAAGGTAGAAATAAAAGAAGTTGTGCAAACTCATGCTGGTGATGGAAGCACTCTATGACCAGGAAGGCACTTACTTCAAGCATCGAGCAATTCCTTTTCTTTTCTTTTTTCAAATATCGGATCCATTGCAACAGAAGAAATGCATTCTCCTTATGCAAAGCAAGGGAAACAACAGGAAGATTGATATTGGGTGGAAGCAGCTCTAGAATAAACCACTACATCAAGGTCTATTCTAAATAATGAAATAAAATGATTACATGAAGGTGGTAGTAAAAGGTGATTTTCAGAAACCAAATCATTACCTGAACACGCCAAAATTCTTGTAGAAGGTGGTAGTATAAAGTAATCTTCAGAAAGTGTTGCAAATTCCATAATCCATAATTCCTTTCCACTAACGTTTCCCATTTACATGTTGATGCAGGCATTATAAACTTTTGAGATCATTATTTCCTGGTTATATACCCACCTTCAAGTAGGAGGAGAATATTTGTGCAAAGAGGGGCAAGCTCATCGACCCGGATGCAATCAACTGCATAAGAATAATGAAAACAATGTGCAGTAGTGATAGAAAGTTGATTGTATGTGGAGACTGTTACTATATCCAGAGGACAGTGAACATAATTTGATAAAGAATATGACTTTCTGTCAAGTCTGTTACCACACCCAGAAGTCGCTCAACAAACTTTGAAATAGAAACTTTTGTAATTTTAGGATGTTGATTCAATCGCCCATATAGTTTCTCATATTCGTGATGATCCAAATTTATAATTTCCTTCTGAGTATATTCACGAATGGAGTAATATTTGACATCATTTCTGAATATTCCAGACCATTTTGCAAGCCACGATATGTGTGACTCCTTTGACGAAAGATAAATTCTTGTGTGGTCTGCAGAATTTGATACACTTTCCAAATATGTGTTGTTGGAAGAAGCTATATACTTCAACGAAGAAGCATTTTGCAGGTGACCTAAAATTCCCTTCAAGCTCCCACTAAAAAAACAAATAAGTTCAACACTCAAATCTTTAGGAAGGCCTTTCAACCAACCAAAGCATCGAATATAGGGAGAACATCAATCACAATATAATTGATTTTTTATTTTTTTTTGTGTCTGAGTTTTTGTTGGCTAACAGAGTTTTTTTTTTTGCTCAAAGTTAACGTCACATAAAACCATTCCCTCGTATTTCAATTGGGCCTGAATGGCATCTCTAAGTTGTCCCACATGTCCATGACTAGAAACATTACAACGAAGGCACCTTAAAGCCCAAAGTCTTCGATGATAGAGAGAAATGTGAATAAGTATTTAAAATGAACGCTGGAGGATGATAATATAATCTTCCGTAAATCTTGGTTTAATTCATTTTAATGGAATATTCCCTCAATATTTTTTCTTATTAATGCCAATATTTTCGAATATGTGTACTGAATAGTCACTAATAACACGAGTTAACATTCCCATATGCAAGCAGATTCTCAAATATGACATCCTGTAATATATGCATAGTATTAAAGACAAACATGACGTCAAGACCTCTGTGGATGACATGCTTGTGGAAGGCAACATGGTATTACAATATTGCACTGTTACTGTGATTATGCCTTTAAAAAATTAAAATAACCAACACTTTTTTCAAATTCAAAATGGATGCAAAAATATTTATCAGATCCCATAATATTCACCTATTAATGTGTTTTAATGGGAGACGTCCTCGCGATTTCTACTTATTAAATCCAATATTTTTGAACCTATCTGGTGGGTTGTCACTAGTAAAAGCATAATTAATGTGGATTGGGAAGGGCGGAAGGTGGTGGGGATGGAGGGGAGCGAAAAACGATTTTAAACTTTTTTGAACTTGGGAGTGCCTGAACCCGTGAAACTTTGAAGACTCGACTAAGTATGGAAAGGAGGGTCGGACAGACAAAGTCATTGTAGGTAGATTCAGGCTTGTGAGTTCAAGGATTCCGTGGTCAAATTGTAGAGCACAAAAGTTTTGGGTGCAATATGTATACCCCGAACACGGGGCACCGAAGTTCGATAACACCTATCTGCGAACTCGCATTCATAAAATTGGCTAAGTATGCAAATGAACAACGGTCGATTGGACTCGTGATGTGAATATATAGATGGAGATGATGATTTTTTAGTTCGCCACCCTGAGAACCCGCGAGCACATAAACGTGACAAAGTATAGAACCAGAAACACATAATAGAGGGGAAGAACAAAAGGGAAAAACAAGAAACTTTAGAAGAAATTGGCTAAGTATGAAAACGAATGGTGGTCGGTCGAACTCGTGATGTGAATATATAGATGGAGATGACGATTTGTGAGTTCTCCACCCCGGGAACCTGCGAGCACAGAAACTTGACAAAGTACAGAACCAGAAACGCATAATAGATGGGAAGAACAAAAGGGAAAAATGGGCAAGTTTAGAAGAGGAAAAATAAAGCGAGACAAGAACTTTATCCCTCACACAACAACACTTAGTCTCATAACTATGAAGCCATAGAAATATATTAACTATGGGAAAAACATTCTCAGCTATGAAATATAGTTGGATCTCGACAAACTCTGGTTCAAATAAAAAGAGATTTTGTTTATATTCACTGCAAAATTTTGCATATTATTTTATCTGAATAGTATTTTTTGCTGACCGAAATATAAAACCATGCTCCAATTTGCGTTCTCCAAGTGGAGATGTGTTTGTGAAGAAAGAAGTACGAAGATGCTTAATTTCAGTTGCAAGGCCTCAACTTTGAAAATTTGAATCAAACAACAATAAGAAGCATCCAACAAACCAACTAGCAAGCATCAACTAGTCAACCAAAAATGTTGGTGAAGAACAATATTGTCCAAATTTACTGTAGATAAGATTTTATAAAAAAATCGGAGGAATATATTATAACACACATGTTAAGAAAACATTTCATGTTGTCAGGCCTTGCAGGTAAACATGCAAGACTGTAAGGACCGTGAAAAGGCCTCTCACTGTGCAAACATTCAAGGAAGTTGCAGTTTTTCATGGTTGGCATTCTACATCCGTGATTGGAACACCTCCATAACACCCATTGACATATAAAAAGGAAACATAATTTTCTCTTCGCATATGAACATGTTCTGGAAGAGGATTTTGACTTGGGCTTCTCTAGCATTTAAAATTTTCACTTGCAAATTGGAAATAGAAAACAACAAGGAACGAACACGAACATAAATTTAGGAGCGAAACCCACCCTTCAAAGGGGAACGACAACAACAAAAACAACAACAACAATAGGCTAACAAGAAAACAGTCAACAAGAAATGAGCAAGCAACAACCAATGAACCAGGAACATCGCCAAAGAAAAATATCGCCCATATTCACTGCAGACAACATTGCAGAAGAAAAAATAAAGGACGAAAATGTATTGCAACAGGCATGTCAAGCAATGCAAGAATGCAACCGCAAAAATCGAGAACCACTAGTGAATGGAGAAGGACATAAGCGCAACCCCTGGCCCACAAATTGTAACAACAGGTCCAACTGCAAATGAAGGACCCCAACCTTGCAAAGTTGAAGCAAACAAGAGCAAGAAACAAATAACAACCCAGTGAAGAAGTACCAAAAGGCCCAACTACAAGCGAACCAAGGAGCAAGCACCAACCAGCCGACTAGGAATGTCGGTGAAGGACAATATTGGCCAAATTCACTGCACACAAGATTGTATCCAAAAAGTCGTAGGAAAATGTATTGTAACACATATGTTAACCAAACATTTCAGGTTGTGAGGACCATCCAAAAGCCTGCCACTGTGCAAGCAATTAAGAAAGGTGCAATTTTCACGGTTGGTATTTTTCAATACTGAGAGCGATCAAAATCCTCTTGCAGTCCATCTTTGTATGTGATTACTATGACCAGAGAAGTAGGACTGTAATGTTGTCTTCGTCTCATTCTTGATCGCCAATGTTCGACACAGAACCTACCTCCATCACAACCATAGTGACGTATAGGAAAAGGAAATCGTATTTTCTCTTCACATACAAAGATGTTCTACAAGAGGATTTCGACTCAAGCATCCCCAGTAGTCAAATTTCTCACTTGCAAATTGCAAATAGCAAAGGAAGCTAAACGTGGCACCGAAACCCACCCGTCAATGGGGAACGATAGAAGGCCAGTTCCAATCGCGGCTGCAGAATCCCAAGCGTGCAAACTTCAACAAGAACAAATGGCAAACAAGAACACCAACAACAGGGAAACAAGAAATTAGTGAACACGCAAGGAGCAACCATGAACCAGTGAACTAGTAATGTCGCTGAAGAACAATATTTCCCATATTCACTGCAGAGAACATTGCATATAAAAATAAAAATAAACGGAGGAAAATATATTGTAATAGGCTTGTTAAGTAAACATTTAAGGCTGTGAGGACTGTTAGGTAAACATTTAAGTCTGTCAGGACTGCTCTGTAAACATTTAAGAAAGAATGCAGTGTGGCAGGTCTATTACGTAAGTAAAAACATTTATTATATTATTTTATAACAATAGAAAAAATTTAGTAAAAATAGTTCGAACAATAGAGCCTATGTAAAAAAAAAAATCTATTCAAAGGACAAACTAATATGAAGACAACTAATAAAAAATTGACTCTCTATCTTCAAAACTTTGGATATCCAAACATTTCGAGAAAAAAATAAAAATTCAGAAAAACCGTATATGATCAAAAACTTTGGATATGCTAACATATAAAACATTGGGAATAGCGAAGCCAACGATAAGACCTCCAATTTGTTATCTAATCAGAACATGACATATATGGTATTTTTTATTATATAAAAATCAATGTTTTTAGTTCCCTAGTTCCAACAATAGATATTATGCAAATATTTTTAGTCAAAGGACAAACTAATATGAAGTCAATGAATTATCGATCGCTATAGTCCCTCTACACCTTCGGCATGGACTAATAACATAATCCTAAATATTCAAAGTTTCAAACCACTCAACACAATAATTAGGCTTATCAACTTAATTAGAGATTGTTATTCATAAGATAAATGTCAACAAAGATTTTGTATTCAGTCCCAAGTTTCTCACAAACATAAATAAAAATTACTTTAATATAAAATTGTATTGTATTGCAGTGCATAGTTCAATGAGAAGCAGAACAACCAAATTCATTACGTTCCACGCAATTTAGTTTAATACTAATGGAGAATATGAAAAGATCAATTTAGTTTAATACCCATGGAGAATATGAAATGGTCAGCCAAATATGACAGATGCTTAAGTGATTAATTCGACACAATTTCAAATCATGAGGCAGGCTTATCAACATAATTAGATGTTGACATTCACACTCAACAAAGATTTTTATATTTAGTTCTAAAGTTTCTCACAAATATAAATAAAACTTATTTTATCATTCGATAGTGTCCATGAGAAGTCGAACGATGAATGAAGTAATTCATTGCCAATATGTCAGTCGCTTAAGTGTATGGGAGATCTGGAAAAGTTGTTGAAATGTAAATCCGAGGTTTTAAAAGATAAAGGGTTAATAGTGAAGTAAATGTCTAATGTCAAGTAAGTTTGATAATCACTTAAATTCTAGAAAGTTATGAAGATGAGATGTCATTTATTGATGTGGAAAGATAACAAAGAATATGCCAACATATTTCACTGCTAGCCAAAAGATTGGAAATTATGATTAAAAGATCATTAAATGAACCCATTTCCAATAGGTATAAGTGCTAAATCCCAAATTATTTCAATATAAAAAGATATATATATATATATATATATAGAGAGAGAGAGAGAGAGAGAGAGAGAGAGAGAGAGAGAGAGTGTTTGGGGTTAAGCAGTCTGCAAATGGGAAAGCTAAGGACATTGAAGGCTACCAAGCTAAAAAAATTAAAATCGGAGGGTGAATCCTTATCCCTCACATACACAAGCTCTTCAATTTAGCAGTCAAGCAGATCTTCCCTAAACCTTGGACACAAAGCCTCATTGTTCTTATTTTTAAAAATGGGGATAGAAACATTCCCTCTAATTATAGGACCATTATAATTAGCCTGATTTTAGCCAAGCTTTATGGAATTGTTTTGGAAAAGAAGATTAGTCTTTGGCTAGAAAGTAACGGTAAAAGAGATAAAGGCCAGGCCAGGTTTAAGAGATATCATTCAATTGTGGACCATATTGTTACCTTTAGGATCATTGCAGAGGAGTTATGCAATACTAAAACCAATCTTTTTTGTTGTTTTGTTGAATTTAGAAAACCTTTTGGCATGGTTCCTAGGAAAAACCTTTGGAATAGGTTGGAAGAGCTAAAAGTGTCTCTCAAGTTGAGGGTTGCTGCAATAAGGATGTATGAGAATGTTATTGCTTAGTTTAAAAACAATGAGGGCTAGTCAAAAGAGATTAACTGCAATATCGGAGTCAAACAAGGTTGTCCTTGTCCCCTACCCTTTTGGCATATACATTGACAAGTTAGAAGATTTCTTGGAAAAAGAAGGTTGTGTCGACGCTACTCTCATTGGTATAGTCATCAATCTTCTTCTTTCTGTCAATGATATCATTCTTATGGAAAGGAGTCCCCTTGATCTTGAAAACCAACTAAGAATCCTCAAGGATTTTTGCTCCAATATGGGTATGACTGTTAATACTGATAAGACTAAGGTCATGATTATTAAATCCAATAAGATCCCTTATGATACCTTCATATATGAAAACAACAACTTGGAGGAAGTGACTTCATACAAATATCTTGGAATTGATATTCACCACAAGCTCAATTGGAATTATAGCATTTAGAAAAGGATTATCAGGGGATGGAAATCTTATTATGGGCTTGAAAACAATTGTAAATCAGTTGATCTTTGGAGTTGGGATAAGAAGAAACTCCTATTTGAGACTCTTGTTACACCTGTTATTCTTTATGGATGTGAAGTCTGGGGTTGTAGTATCTCTCGTGAATCCTGGAGAAAGATAGAGCAAATAAAAAGAATTTATAACCTATAATCTCAAAATTAAAGGAAATATGTCCTATCCCATCCTCCTTTTAGAACCTAATGTATAAAAACAAGTTAAACAACATGGAAGACAAGAGGATTCCTAAAATTTCTTCAAAATCGAGTCATAACCACCATCGACTCAAGCGAGGATGGCATAAAGATGCTCGGTCTTGGATAAAGTATTGGGGAATCATGGAAGACACCATTTTGCAGAATAAAGATACTACTAAAAAAACGTCAAATCAAAATTTAAGGAGAAAATGTGGTGTGATAAAGAGTTAGAGGAAAAAAGAAAATTAAGGTATTATAAGGATATAATCAACCCTAATCTAGAAGATCAAAATTATCTATCTGTTTTGCCAAGTGTAAAGAAAAAAAAAGCATTGCTAAGATAAGAACAAATTCTCACNTATAAGGATATAATCAACCGTAATCTAGAAGATCAAAATTATCTATCTGTTTTGCCAAGTGTAAAGAAAAAAAAAGCATTGCTAAGATAAGAACAAATTCTCACAAACTCCATAGTGAAATTGGGCATTGGTTAATTCCTAAAATGCCATGGGATGAAAGAGTGTGTCACCTTTGTGACACTAAGAAGGTTGAAGATGAAAAACACTTTATCTTAGATTGTCTAGCCTATACCCATATTAAATCTCATTTTCAAAGTATTTGTCACGCTACCAACCTTCCTAACCTCTTAACTCAACAAAAGTATGGTGATCTTGGAAAGCTTCTCTTAATGCTTTTCGAGCACATAAACAAAATTCTAAAGAATCGTAAGTAATCACTTACCCTCTTAAGATCTGATAGACCAATTCGATCTTAGTGAACGTTAATCATCATCATCATCATCATATATATATATATATATATATAAAATCCAACTTCATAGTAAAAAAAATAATGAGTGTTTTGCACATTGTGTTTTCATTTATTATATATATATAATATGGGTATTTTGCACGTTGTATTTTCATTTATTATAAAAAATTATCATGGAAGGAGATGAAATTTTTGACAAAAACAAAATGGATATTAATAAATAAATCCTTTTCTTTTTACAAAATATGCATTTGTGGTGTTGTGGTCTGTCAATAATATTAAAGTTTGGATTTTATTAAAATAAAAAAGTGTAAAGTGTAATATTTCATTTATTAAAAAAAAATACATTTGTCATGGAAAAAGATGAAAGTTTTGAAAAAAAAAAATGGATAATAAATATTTTTTTTTTACAAAATATGCATTTGTGTGGTGCCATGAATAATATTAAAGTTTGGACTTCATTAAAAATAGGTGTAAAGTGAAATATTGAAATAGCGGGTATAGGATATCCATGAAGAGTAATACAAAGATTAAAAGTTGTTTTCATATTAATCATAGTATTATA
>SNQJ01S0008273.1:156872-180495 GCA_010110895.2 Picea sitchensis
AGTCGGTCGCATTGGTCCCACATCAGTATATGATAGATCATTGAGTTAGTACTTTCACATTACCATAAAAAGGATAACATTTAAAAAAAAAATTAAAAGTAAAATCACTTTAAAATGTGTTTACCTATATCTCTGTGCTCCTCGCCAAGGGGCATAGGCATATCAGGATCCCTCAAGAAATTGATCCTTGCGTAGGGGTAGTCTATCACATGAATTTGATGGGCCCACCAGTTAATTTTTTTTTATCAAAGGCCTCATGTATTCTCCTCGCACCCTGTCAAGGTAAAAAAGTTTTTCACCTGCATATTGTTGGAAAAGAGGAAATATGGCCTCATATTGTCTCCCTCGGGCTAAGGCTTGGCACTCTCTCGTAAAAGAAAGTGCATAGAACGATCCCGAACCCGAAGTTCTTGTTCGTTCTTCTTCGACAATTGGTCAATTATTTTTTCATGTATGTGAGAATTGTAGTGCTCCAGTAAAATATAATGGCATATAGACACTGAGCTACACAATGCATCTATGCACGAGAATCCTAATGAAGTGTTGTGAATCTCGTGATCCGCCCAATCATGTAGATTACTATCCAAATATTGAGGCTTGTGATCTTATGAGTTGTCACCTGAGATCTTGCTTTCTCAGTGCCAGCCTCGCAATACATTCCAATGTAATCCTCTATGGTGTGCAGTCCTGGAGGAAAGGTCCTCAAGTTGATCGGTTCCCCCCTCCTGGAGAGGCCGGTCAAAAATTATATATCCTCCATCGTTGGAGTCAATGATTGGCCCTATAGCATGAAGGCCTATGCATATGGATGCCAATACTCTATCATATGGTTCAGTAGCCTAGGTTGTGCCCTCATTAATGGACACTGAAAATATTTCCACATACCACACATCTTAAGCATGAAAATGGCCCCTGGATCCTCCTCTACCAAGACATCAAACTCTTCATGTTCTCTTCCTTGTCAGTGAACATACATCCTGCTGCAAATTGTTTTTGTGAGGTTAGCCCCTTTTTTCATTTTTTTTTTAAAGATAAAAGATATGTATGCAGGCTGTATTTAAGACAGTTGCATATGTACGCGGGCTAAGTGTTACTTTTCCCACATACATACATGTGTTGGATGTGGACATCCCACATACACATAGGCCTGACCTTTTTACTACAACGTGCACCCTCCAAACAATAAAATAAGCAACAAATAATGAATGAAAAAGGAGGAGAGAGGTCATTTATATTTACTTGGTTCAGGTTTGAATATATTTCGTCCACTGTAGCTCCTCGAATTCATTTTTTAAAGAAAAGGTTTGTTTTGGATTTTTGGTTATTTTCCAATTTGCAATGGTTAAAATGAGTTTTGCACCTCTATTTATAGACTTTTTGGCTCTTTTTGGCCCAGTTTGGTCCTCTTTTTTCATATTCTTGGTCCGGTGAGTTCTTGAGTTTATTTTTGAGAGATCTTTGGGTCATTCTAATGAACTTATTCTTTTGGTTTGGTGTTTTCATGAGATGGGTTACACTCATCTCATCTCATGGTGAAATTTGTTTTTTGACATTTCCATATAGGTTAGGTTCTCACCACATTGAATGTTGCATATTGTTGAATTTTTCTCTTTGCCATAGGATCGATCCCACCGAAGTGCGACACGAAACCTTCTATGCTTCTTTAGAAGTGTCGTAATTAGGTGGTAGAGCCTTCCTCTACAAGGATTCCCTAGGTACATCATTTGCTACATTTTGGTGTCCATGCTGTGAATATTTTCCATAGGCTTGGGAGTCCTTTTAGTCCCGCCATGAGTGTATATTGAAGCCCCATTCTTCTTCATATTTTATGGCTCATATCTGAGGGACTCCATATGAGCATGGTTTGTTGTCTTTCATGCTCACTTAAACTTTGAAAGAAACATCTAATGAGAGCTTATTTATTCTTTTCGGTCTCATTTAGATTACTTAAGAAAAGAAGCCCCCCTGGAGTCTTCTTTAAGCCCTTTTCAGACTCTCTAAAATTGAAAATATTCCCGAGCGATCTTGTTTCCCTTCATGCTCGTCAAACTAAAATTTGAAGGGACATTTGTTTGGTGGTATTTTACCCCCTTTTTGGTCAGGAAGGTTAATTTATGAATAAAGGTATTCCCTAGGAGATTCGGTTCACTAGGATATTATTCTCATGTGTAAGTTTAACCTTTTTTCGGGCCTAAGGGACTAAATTTTTAAAAAAGGGCCATTCTCCTTGGTTTTGGTTTATCTCTTTTTCAGGCCTTCGAGATTATCTACAAAAAGGAACCCCCTTGGAGTCCAAAGTTAAGCTCTTTTCAGACTCCCTAAATATGAAAATATCATCGAGTGACCTTGTTCCTTTCACACTCGTTAATTGGTCCAGGAGGAATATCTATTTGGCATAAGTTTAACCCTTTTTCCATCCAATATATTATCCAGGAAAAAGGTAAGCCTCAGGAGACATGTCTCATCAGGAGAGTTCTCCTAAGTTATATTTTATGCTTTTTCGGGCTAAGGAGACTAAACTTAGAAAAAGGTTGTGAGTCCATAGTTAAGATCTTTTCAGACTCCTTAAAATTGAAAAGATAGTCGAGTGATCTTGTCTCAGTCACACTCATTAAAATGGTTTTGAAGAGACGTCCTTTCGATATAAGTTTAACCCTTTTTTCGAACTTACAGGACTAATTATGAAAAAGGAACACTCTGGATTCTTCTTTTAGTGTTTCTATTAACTGAACCTTCAAAGTATTCCTTAAATGCAAGTCTTGCAACACTTTTTCCCTCGCGATATGATACCTTGACCCATGGAGAAATTTTCCCGAGTGTCCTTATCTTGCACATGTCTCCTTGCACTGAGCATTAATATGTTCCATGCGTTTGGAACTAGTTTCCTTGCCCACGACATTGGATCTCCTTTGTAGCGTAGCATTCTTTTATTCTTTTTCAAGCTCCTTAAAAATTTGAAAAAGACAAAAATATCAAATATTCCAAAAAGAGGGGACGGGATACACATTCTCTTTTATCAGCAGCAAGATTGTCGCCCTTGGAAAAATGACATCCTTCTTTTCTTTTGCCAAGCATTGGGATCTAGTATGACCTTAGGAAGTTGTTCTCGTTACATAGAGATGTGTCCCCCTCTGTTTGGTTACTCTTCCAAACATATGGAGAGATTTTGGTGCCTCTTGTATCACAAAATTATGTCAATACTATGCTTCTTGAGTCTCATCATTTTTTCGTGATTTTGTCCGAGGGAAGTTTATCCAACCTGATTCGACCATTCCGCAGTTGATCTCTTGACCTTCATGAGTCATCCATCCAGAGAGTCCAGTCAAGTTCAGATTCAAAATCAATGAAGTTCTATGTCTGATGATCAAGATTCTCCAGTATTTCCCCGATGACATGTCGAAGACCTCATAGTAGTGAGTCTTACACTCCTATTGTACTCCTACCTAAGTTTTGAATATGTTGGAGTTGTTGCTTGAGCTATGAAGTCCTCATCTCTAGCCACATGTGTCAAAGTTTCTTGAATATGCATATCATATTGTACTTGTATATATTTAGATGATCTTGAGATGTAGATTCGTTGTGTATTGTTCGTGGCTACACTTTATACAAACATTTATATTTTGTCTAGTAGTCATATATGACATGGATCTGCAGTGTACTTGATTGGAAGCCATCCTTAGTTCATCCTGAGCATGGGTATGCCTGTCTTAGAGAGATTATCATTACTTTGCAGATGGCACTCTCACAAACACTTGTCTCGGGCTCACTCAACTCTGTTCCTTCCCACTGTGTAAAGATATTGTAATGTATTTCGGCCATCAGTTTCGCTTCTAACCTCACACATTAGGGGGCATCTGTTATAGTCCAAAATGCCTTATCTGTGCATACAAGACATTGGCCCTTCCATTTTCAAACGTTGCCAAAATAAATTGGACCACGTACACATGCGTGTTCAATGCTAGTTATCCCCCGTACACACGCTTGTTGCATGATAGTAATCCCGCGTTTACCTCCAAAATTTGCAAAAAATATAAAATTGCATGGAATTCGGCGGATTTTACCGAATAACCATATTTTTATAACCATATAACCATATTTTTATCATATAAAAAGAGGTCTTAGGTTGTCATTTATGAACATGAGAAAGAGAATAAGAAAACTATGCCAAAATCCCTTCCTTTTCTTATCCCAAGATTTGTATCTCATTATGAGTTTTAGCCTCAGCCTTCCCCTCCATCCTTTCTCCTTATGCAACCCTTCCTCCCTCCCTTGGTGTTATGTTGGTTGTGAGAAGATAATGTGGGATTGATGCACTTTGAGCCATGATAGAGGATCTAGGACTTGGTTCATGGAGTGGTTTCCAACAAAGGTTGTAATCCTTTTTATCTTGAAATTGAAAAAAAGAGTTCATCCTTGTCCCAAAACCCTATGTTTACATGCTTTTGTTAATTTGCGCATTTATATCTATGTCTAAAATTTTTAAGTGATCAATAGAGATTGCATATGTTGTTTCATTTTATTCCTAACCTTTTGTAGGTCATCTTTGGGAGGAGATATATGGTCTAGGAGGCGGCAACAAGCGAAAGAGGTCTACACCAACCGCAAGGACTAAAGGTGCACTCATTAACTCTCTTTTGGGGTAGATTAAGGGTAGAACAATATTTTAAGGGAGTTATTTCTCTACCTTTACCTTAGACCCAGTATAGGGGGATTTTTCCCATAGCACTCCTCTATTATGGAACAAAATACAATAACATAGAATGGAACCCCTTCTTTTCCTAGAAGCTCGGTATTTAACATAGCCCGATAGCTATCTAGGATTAGGGTTTTGAATTCCTCAACCTTCAATTGTGATAAGGTTTTGTACCGTCTAGATTATTCTTGAAAGTTTTCATGTGGCTAGCCCCATATGCATGAGTAATAGGGGCTGACGTGGCATCATCTTTTACCATGGTGGTCAACACAATAGGTCAACTTGTGGGAGGCATAAATTTTGCATCCAAGTTTTGATTGATGTGTGGTATACATCGTTGGAAAGGTCTTGGAGTATAGAACGCCATCAAGGGGGTGCACGCAACTTTTGAACTACAAAACCCAAAAAACACTGTTTAATTCCTCAAAATGGGTCTGGAAGGTTTTGAACCCCAATTTTTCAAATTAGGACTTGCCACTAAAATGACCTTGCAAAATGATTCCTTCCATTTTTCTATTCTAAAAGCATCAAGATAGATAAAAAAATATAATGATCCAATCTGGATCATGGATAATTATGGGATTTATCCCTCATCAAGAGATGCCACTTTCAAGACCATTAAGGGGGACATCGGATATCTATTAATCCTTCTTGATCATTCATCTTTCTTGGAGAATTTATTTATTAAGAGAGAGTTATAGCTAGGTATTGTTGAGTATAATTTGTATTGTACAAATTTTTAAAGGGAATCCAAATTCTACATGTTGGATTATGCAATGTCTCTCCTTCCTATTGTTACCTTATCTCATTTAAAAATGTGTTTTTTTTGTGATGAATATTCGAAGGTTTTGTTATTATTCACGTTGATACTTGGTTATCAAACATTTTGTTTAATGTTTAATGAAAATTCTAGTTGTATAATTAATGTTTAATGAAAATTCTAGCTACATAACTAAAATTAGTTATAATTGAAGGATTGAATTTAGTACATTTAAAGACAACTTAAATGAGTTTCTTCTTAAGCTAATGGTAATCCTAATATAATTTATGGTTATGGGTTCACCATATCACTTTGATTAAGGATAATGAATATTAGAGAAATATTGCATGCCCGATTAACAAAGTGCAAAGTGTTGTGTTGAAATTTCTACTATGTTTGGTGGTTAGCACTAAACTATGACATTTTAGAGTTTATATGAATAGTGTAATCTAGTATTGGAGTTGTGGTGATCTCTATAACTTGCACACTCATTCATCTAATATTTAGTGCTTAGGTAGTTAAATGCATTCATTCCACTTGGATCACGTTAATAATGTTATGGTATTTCAATTCGAGAACAATGCACCATTGTATTTTTGTAAAGAGAAATTAACTAGTGACGTGCCTAAATTATTCTTTATTGTGTCATAAAGATGAATGTGAAGCCTAGATGGAAATCAAAATGCATTATAATATTTTGAGTATATTTCAAAAGATATTATATGTTTTAGAGAAACACAAAATGGAAGTGTGGAATACATTTCAACGATTATTTAAGAAAATATAATTTTAATGTTTATTGATGTAGTGTTTAGGGAGATTGTAATCAAAGTTACATAATGGAAGCACTTTCAATCACACTTTGCATTTCGATTAAGTGCACTCCTTAAATTTAATATATTTTGATGAAATTTGGATGGGAGGTAGAGAAAAATGTCCTCTATATTATTTAAAAAATTAAAACTATAACTCTAGGTATCGAAGGAGTATTGATTAAAACATTAACTCTTTATTACTATAAAAATTTGGAAATTTCTCCACATTAACTCCAAACATATGTGCAACACTTAAGTTTAATATATTTTGATGAAATTTAGCGGGAAGGTAGAGGAAAGTGTCTTCTATAAAATATTCAAATTTTATATCTTGAATTCAAGGTATGAAAGTGTGTTGATCAATATACCAAACCAAACCCTTGATGTTGTTGAAAATATGGAAAACGTTGAAATAAAATCAAAACAAAACTAAAAATATTTTTGGGATGCTCTTGCATAAAAAAAAATCTAGATTAAATTTTGTGTGCTCATTTTTTTAAGTTATATTTTGAATATTCAAATCATGAAGTCTAGGTTGTTGTTGTAATCTAGGGAAAAGTAGGGAGAGTTACCAGTAGATCCTTACATAGACATCATAGAGATACATGCATACATATAGATATAGGTAAAGACATACACAAGTAATGAGAGCCCAAAGAACAGTCCTTTTATTATATGATAGAACAATACAACACAGTTACATATAACCTCTCACATGAAGCTATCCGATCCTTCATGTTCTTGTCTATTTATACCTCTTTCAGGCAGTTGTAACTACTTAACTGCCCGGGTCATTCGATTAACAAAGACTATGAATGACTTCTACTTCTAACTACATCGATTGACCGACAAGTTCTTAGTCAACCGTCAGGTCTAGTCGACTAACCCATACAACATCTCCCCACACCTCAATTCCTTACTCGTCCTGAGCAAGTCGGGGTTATACAAAATAACTTTTTCATATTTTGATTACAAAATTACAAAATGAAGAAGTAGAAGATGGAGAGAGAAAGAGAAACATGTAAGAACATGAGACACAATCTTTATATATGATCGACGGACTTAAGGTAATACTTCTGACTAATCTGTTGTTCTTGGATTTCCTCGACTGGTTTCGTCGACATCCCTATTCTTTTCGCTTTCTATGTTGACTTTGAAGGTGGTATGAATAATACTAGGGGGTGATTTCTTTGTTTGTTGAATGAAGTCACACCATGTGTCGATCACCTACTGTGCTTCAAGATTTAAAATTTTTGATTGGGCAATCAAATCGACTTATATGCTATACTTGATGTCTAAGAAGTTCCCAAAACTTGGTCGAATTGTTGTTTTGTAGCCTGCATTTTAGAATTGAGTTGGATGAGGCGACTGGCTTCTAGGTCAGTTTCTAACTGCACTCTGTGTCCCTCCTTCTTCCATTCCTACTCATATTGTGATATTCGGTTCTATGTTGATATTTCTTTTGATAGATGTGTGGTGAGGGCTTATTTTATTTTATCATCCATAGCCAAGTTTCTTGTTCTTTCTATACTATTGACTGCAACCTTTTGTATCCAACATTTATTGAATGTGTATGCAAAATGACTTGGTCATTCACTTACCACAAATTTTAGTGTGCTAGCTTCTCTAGTTAATTTATGTATGTTCTTCTTGAAGCCCTTTAGATTATTATGTTCTTCTTCTAAGGCTGCGTCCATCTGCTCCTAAGGTTTTTGGATTTCTTTGATGGCTAAGTCACGTTGTTGTTCGACTTCT
Organism: Picea sitchensis; assembly: GCA_010110895.2. NCBI lineage: Eukaryota > Viridiplantae > Streptophyta > Pinopsida > Pinales > Pinaceae > Picea > Picea sitchensis. Next base: position 164,896 of record SNQJ01S0008273.1, read on the forward strand.
TATTTTTCTTTATTCAAAGCCTCTACTTGTTGTTGGTAGTTTGCACCATTTTTTATAATGTTATCGATCAATTCTTTAAATCCTTCTAGGGGGTTTTGTGCTTCTAATATCTATTCTATCCTTTCATTCAACTTGAATTCTTCTTTGCATCCCTCGAAGATACTAATTTTCTCTTGTTTTGTCTTTCGACCCAACTTCCTTCTTTCAACACCTTCTTCAATCTCCTTGTTGATTCTTTTGAAATAGCTCCATGTAAGTCAAACAAGTGTTTGTCGGAAACAGTGGTCGGGTTGAATGAAGCCTCGATCGACAAACTAGCTGGAGCAGTTGTTCTCGTGGTTCTGATAGTAATCATGGATGGCTTCCTTTTCTTTATTTTTTCTGTAGACTTGGACAACTGACCATCTTTTGTTGTCATCTATTGTGTCATCAGGGTGCTTGTTCACTTGTTTGATCTTTTTCATGCTCCTCATGATGCTTGTTTTTCACCTCCATATCTTCTTTGTTTTGGAGATCTTGGGTTGGCCCTTCTCTGATAATCAGATCAAGATCAACTGGATTTTCCTATGGTAAGGGCCTCTCAGGTTGCATACTTTCCAAACTTGGGATGCCACTTCTTGGCTCTGCTTCCTTAGTACTATGGTCAACCTCATCCCAATATGTCTCTGTTGTCCTTAAGAATTCCTCTTGCTGATCCAATACCTCAAACAAATGGACTGCCTATTTTTTTATCGAGATGGTCGGCTCACTGTCTTGTATTGCTTCAACTGAATGTTGTGGTGAAATTGGTTTTCTAGTCGACTGCTGATGTATCAACTCTATGTCAATTTCCTCAACCGACTCCTGTTGCTCCATGTCAAGTGTTTCTATATCGACGTCATTCGTATTGATTAGCTTATCTGACTCTGTTGCTTCAGATGACTCGTTGATTATGAGTTGCCTCTTATTTTTCTTCGCTGGAAGTTCTTCCACAACTGGGACCGGTTCTATTAGAGGTGACTCGCTGGTGAGGTTGATTGTAGCATCAAGTGCCCTTTTCTTACTTGGTGTTACTTTTGTCCGTATTTCTCACTCTGTTGTGTTCATTGTGACATTTTTTGGGCTGACATAAGTAGTTGTGCTTTCTAAATTTTTCTGCATCTTCGCCCCTCTTATTTCAATTTTCTTGAGCATGCTCTTTATGTTCTTAGCTTTCTGGAAGGCCTCCTTCATTTGTGTTCCGACATAGGAAATGTATATCTTCTTCATGATAACAATGTCTTGTTGGGTTTGTTGTAATTTCAAGGTGATATTGGAAGTGATACTTGTCATTTTTCTTTAATGATGGGGTGATTGAAGTTGATTCCCTCATTCGATTGGAATGTTTCTTTCCATATCTCCTCTATGTTGATATCTAGTGCTTCTTCTTCGATAACTTTCTTCCCCTTGTTATTTTTAGTAAGTTTTTTTCTTTTTCATGGAGAAGGATTTGGAGGGATGATTGTTAGAGCTTGTAAGTCATCGACAAATGAAACTGGGTAAAGAGAGGATTCTCTTTATTCTTCTTTCTCGCTGTTGGTTAATGTAAATATTATAGGAATCCATGTATGTTGTGCCTCAGGCAGAATTCTTTAGTTTTGATTTATTTTTCTTTCCGATTCTGTCAAGATTTCTTCCATTATTGGTTGATAATGTAGTTCTTTTAGTTCTAGTGCTGACACGACTCCACACCACAGATTTGTGCAGTCGAGTCAAGTTGAATATGGAAAGTTGATAGAAATGATCAATGGATTTCTTAATTGACTCACCATCTATGCGTACTATATTTCAAGCATACGACCCATGATCGAAATATCTCTTCTGGTGAAAGTGAGTTTAATGTACCTATTTGATTTGAGGAGAAGACTATGTACTTCTCCATTGTCAGGGTTTTATTAGATGTGAATTTTTCTTCTCCTGCAGGCCCATATTGTTCCATTGCTATCCATATTAGCAATGGAGGAAACTTGATGGCTCGACCCAAATCTTGAACTTCCTTACAATTGGTTCTAATCATGCCAACCAAGTGTTCCACCCAATTGAACCTTTCTGCATTCTCAAAGCCTTGAGATATTTCCTCGACCGTTGTCATCTTTATGTCAAACGCCCGACCTGCTGATGTGAAGTACAAATTATGATGGCAGCCCAATGGGATCTTGGGTTGGTGATTTTGTTTATCAAAAACCCCTTAGAGTTTTTGGATGTCGCTGACCCCATCAAAAACTGCATCCAGTCATTGATGTTGGCCAACTTGGGTACCTTGACCTCTTCTCTTGGGATGCCCAAGATTCGGTAGAGGAGTCCATTGGTTATTGATATTGAATGATCCAAACAGAGGTATCCTTCATGATATCGAATAAGAATTAATTTTTCCTCTTCTTGTTTCCATCGACCCATGTTAGCTACTTGCGGGGCGCCAAGGATATGTCAGATTCTTGCTTTTTCTAGGAATTTAGTTTTTTCTTTCCAGCTTCCATCCTACATTTCCCACTCTATGAAATTCATCTAGTTCTTGCTCCAATCTACTTCCTCCATATTTGATAGCCATATATTTTTCATCCAAATTTTCAATGGAGTCACGGTGGCTGTGTAAAAAACATGCCTCATTCTTGAACCTTCTGTTACGCTGTCGACTTGAATTCTCATCCTCGACATTTGTTGATCCTGTTTACTAGTTTCTGTCAAAGTTGGTGAATTCATGGGTTCGTTCGACTGTGCGGTCTCCTCTATACTTAGCTATGGATGTGAAAATAACAATGAGGAAAATTCATATGATTCTTCCAAATTTATAGCTAGTGGCGAGAGCGTCGGGTTCAATGCATCCAGTTGTTCTCATATTTTGTGCTCTTCCATTATAAATATTGGTGGTATGAGTGAGTCGAGTGAGCGAACGTTTAAATTGTTACTTGGTTGGCATTTGTTTATGTCTCGTCGACCATTAATTGCAATATCTTATTGTTGAATGTCACGTGTATCGATGTATTCAACGGTTGTATGAAAAAATTTGCAATGGTCATTTCCATCATTAATGCTCTCATCGGCTTTTACCTATCCCAAATTAAATGCTCCATCTCTGTTGATGTTGGCGTTTTCTCGGTTAGCATTGTCTTAGACCCAACCAACAAGGTTTCTTCTGTTGATACGTGGTCGATACGTGGGCCGACCGATGGTTATTTTTTAGCCATCTTTATTACTAGACCGACTTATTCGATGTCGGTGATGGATTGTTTGCTCATTCATTTTTCTAAATCTGGTTGAGTCTGTATGATGTCATCTTTTGATTCGAAATGATCTTTTAAAGACTTGGTTAAGTTTTAAAGCATGTGTTGAATTAACATTAAAAAACATAAATGAGGAAGGATATTTTAATGAAAGAATGTTACAACCGTTATAAATAATACAGAATAGAAAATAGACATAAGGAACAACAAACCATAACACCAAGCTTGCTAACAAAGTTTGGCAAGGTTTCCTACGTCTCTGGGGGAGGCTCTCTTATTAATTTATTCAAATGCTCAAAATGTACATAAAAATTGCATCAAATGGATCTCATACTGGTCTTGTTGTGTTCTTATAAACCTCAAAAATCTAACACAACTGACGGCACTGAAAACGACTGAGTGTAGCTCCCGGAAATGGCCTCCAAAATTTGCTTGGCTCACTGGTTTTTCCTACATAAAGTGAACTATTATGCATAATTTAACATAATTCGACCTCCACTACAGTGGTAAAACTTTTTGGTTAAATAACGTGAGGTTGTGGGATCAAATTCCAACAACCCATGATTTATTGGCTTGAAATCTGGAAAACATACCTTAACGTATGTGTAACACACCCACGATGGGGCAAAAAAATAAAATAAATTGTCCTCCTTACAGGAACAGATCCTTTCCCTCTACGATTCCTAATTTTGGAAGTCTGGGACTCAGCCTAACCCTTCGGTCAAGGTTCTCTGATTATCTAAGTCAAACAAGACTTAGAGACCTTGATAGTCTCACCTCTTAATCAAACAAAGGCCCTTTCGACTTCTGGTGCAGGTCTTATGATATTCACGACCTTCTCCTTCACGATTTAGCGAAGTCTCGGAATTGGCAATAGCCCCTTTTCTCTTGGCCCCTCCTCCGATGTGAACTTGGGCGATGACCTCACACAAACACACAATTGCGGGCATGGCCAAAGGTAGTTTTAAACCAAACTACTTTTCGGCCCGCAATTCTCCTCGAGCCTTCACATGTCCTTTCTCCAAAACTAGGGTTTGGATTACAGCCCACCCTAAACCTTTTAAAGTTCACGCACCTCCAATCCCCACAATGCTACGGGACCTTCGATCTCCCAATTTGGACGGTACTGTATGAACTGATGGTTCAGATCTGCCCTTTTCAAATCCATGGACCAGATATGCCCCTCCTAAATCAACGGATGTGATCTCCTTCATGATTCTGGACTTCGGAATTTTCAAATATCAAACCCTGCTTTCCTTCGTACATTAATATTCTGGAGTTGACGATCTACGAACACCTATTTTCCTAAATCAATGGCCCTGCTTATAATTCGGGTGTTTGACCTTTCAACTAGATNTCAAATCCATGGACCAGATATGCCCCTCCTAAATCAACGGATGTGATCTCCTTCGTGATTCTGGACTTCGGAATTTTCAAATATCAAACCCTGCTTTCCTTCGTACATTAATATTCTGGAGTTGACGATCTACGAACACCTATTTTCCTAAATCAATGGCCCTGCTTATAATTCGGGTGTTTGACCTTTCAACTAGATCAACGATAATGTGACCCTATTCTTGATCAACGATCGATATCTCCTTCAGGTCTCTGGACTTCTGAGATCTCAAATCTCAAACTTCACCCATTTTTCCAATGACTTTTATCTGAAGGCTATAATCCATTGACACGTGTCCACTTGATCTAACGATCAAGGATTACTTTGGGTCTTTACCCGGAGTCCACAGATTTACGCCACGTCCCTTCTCAATATGACATCTATGAATTACTTCGGGACTTTATCCAGAGTCCACAGATTCATATCACACCCCTTCTTAATCTAAAGGCTATGAATTACTTCGGGACTTTATCCGGATTCCACAGATTCACGCCACGTCCCTTCTTAATATGATGGCTATGAATTACTTTGAGACTTTATCTGGAGTCCATAGATTCACGCCACGTCCCTTCTTAATATGAAGGCTATGAATTACTTCGGGACTTTATCCGGATTCCACAAATTCACGCCATGTCCCTTCTAGATCAGACGGTCCAGATTCACTTTAGACGATACGACGCTGGAGATTTACTTTGGACAATCTGACAACTGAGATCTACTTCGGACGATTTGATGAATGATATTTTCTTCGGATCTCCGACTCTTTGCGCTTCGGGAGTCTCAAATATCAACTGAAAACTCTCGAATAGATTTCTTGAAGTTGCTTATATGCTGACACGTATCTCCTGGCAATCAATGGCCAGGATCCTACTTTGGGTGATCTGAGGACTAAGATTTAATTCAGCTCTCTGGACTTCAGGATTCTTAGATATCAATTGAAAAATCTTGCACAAATTTCCCTAGATTCCATGATCTGTTGCCACGTGTCCCTCTCGATCTGGCANGAAGGCTATGAATTACTTCGGGACTTTATCCGGATTCCACAAATTCACGCCATGTCCCTTCTAGATCAGACGGTCCAGATTCACTTTAGACGATACGACGCTGGAGATTTACTTTGGACAATCTGACAACTGAGATCTACTTCAGACGATTTCATGAATGATATTTTCTTCAGATCTCCGACTCTTTGCGCTTCGGGAGTCTCAAATATCAACTGAAAACTCTCGAATAGATTTCTTGAAGTTGCTTATATGCTGACACGTATCTCCTGGCAATCAATGGTCAGGATCCTACTTTGGGTGATCTGAGGACTAAGATTTAATTCAGCTCTCTGGACTTCAGGATTCTTAGATATCAATTGAAAAATCTTGCACAAATTTCCCTAGATTCCATGATCTGTTGCCACGTGTCCCTCTCGATCTGGCATTCCAGATTCACTTCGGGTATTCGAGGTTTGGAAATCTCAAATTTCAACTGAGAACCCTCGAACATACTCCTCTGGAGTCCATGATCTGTTGCCATGTATCCCTCTGGATCTGGCGATCCAGATTCACCTCCTGGTGATGGACGACCTCAAATTACTTCAAGATTTCGGAACTTTGGTAAGTTCCCTTCTCCTGTGTGTGCCAAGTGCTAAGTTTCATGCACCTTTCTTAGATAATACCATTGTCTATCCTTGTCATTGTGATCCAACGACCATTGTCGCTTCTCCTCCTGAGATTTTGACTTACTCCGACTTAAAATATTTTCTAAGTACTCGAAGGATTCAACCTTTTCTCCTCCTACGGGCCCATCTCCTAGATTTCGTCTGCACTTCCTGAAAACACTATCTCTTCTAAGCTTGATCTCCTTGAATATTTCTCCATCCCACGCTCTCCTTTCATTTTAGGGATCACGTCAAACTTAGATTGAAATTCAACGACAATCGACGGTTCACAGAAATTGCGGGGCCCCAACATGCGTACTCTTTACCAGAGAGTTCGACCTCCGCAATATGGAAAGTACTCACTCGATTCTAGTCTAACCGGGATTGTTGATCTTCCAGTCCATCGAGATCAATGGAAAGGGTGAATTATGGGCCACAAACTAGCGCGTCCTCTATTTTCATCTTCGTGCTCCGTAGTGATTCCCCACCCTCGATCTTCGTTCATAGATCGACGGTTCATAGCAATTGCAGGGTTCAACTTGACTATTGTGCAATTTGACATCTTGAAGCCTCAAGCTCCAAGGTTCCTAGACCCAAGTCACGTGGACCTTCATATAACTCCTGGGCTATAATCCCCGCTCTTAGTTGGGTTTTTGGTTAAGGGAATAGGCACAAGTTCAAAGTATCCTAGACTACTGGTATGAAGGGAACAACTTCCCAACTCACAGAGATTTAAGCTATGAATCAAGGCAAATTAATTTGTGAGGTTACCAAAACAGTAGCTATGCCAAGAGGCTTGCTCCGACTCTGGAACGGTGATGTAAATTCCTAGGGAAAGCGCCTTCGAGTTATTAAGCTGGGACGTATGGAAATTCAAGAATAAATATAGGTTCTCAAGGGAACGAACGCATACTCATAACTTAATCATTTAATAAAAATAAAGAACCCTTTATAGACATGTAAATACTCACATGCATCCATCATTTACAATTCAAAGCATAAGGCAAGAAAACACTTATAAGAACCATAGAGTGATGTGACTACTGAAAGGGGTGCTTGCTTCCACCCAACCATAGGCTCAGTCACTCCCAGTGAATTTATCACTGGCCACCCCCCGAACTTAAGCCACGATGCTTTGAGATTCAATATCTTACTTCTAGCTCAACGAAAGTTAGGGACGAAGGTTACTCTCCTTCTCCCAATATAGAAATAGATAAGGATGAAGGTTACTCTCCTTCTCTTGTCTCAATCTCTATTTTCTGTGATCAAAACTCATTGTTCCTCTTTCATTCCTTCCTCGGACCAGAGAGTTTCCGCTCTCATATTTTCATTTTTTCCCCGCAGCTCTTCCTCTGCCCACCACACTTCCTTTCTTGCCTTCCTCAATAAGGTTGCGTGTGGCTCAAATTCCCAGTCCATAGTCAGGTCTGGAAGCCTTATGGGTGGGCAGTCTGCCCCATCCCCTCATTAACTCTTGAGGATGTCTTCCCACCTACTATCCCGACTGTAATTCATTCTTGGGTCAGAGGGTTGTTCTGATCTGAGCAATTAATTCCAGCATGGTATTGGTTCGCTGGAGGTTAACGGAACCATTCTGGGTCCCCTCCACCACCTTTCATAGTATTCGTGGTTTTCTCTTAGCACATTCTGTCTTTCAGCAGTCATGCAACACGTAACCATTTTCTATTAAAATAACCGAAATTACATTCATCGACCTTTTGTACAAAGGTCCATTAAATTAAACATTCACACTTTTAGGTTTTCCATAGTTCCTTGGCCAATATATTTACAGACTGGGGGAAACAGGGTGTTACAATTCCCTCCCCCTTAAAGGAACATCGTCCTCGATGTTCTATCTGTCAACATGACATGTAGGTATAGGAGTAAACAAAATCAGATATGCCTGTCTCATGGCATCGTCCATTTCCCACGTAGCCTCATTTGGGCCAAAGTGTTTCCATTTCACCTTGACCGATGCAATGGTTCAGTTTCTGAGTGAGGTTTCCTTCTTGTCTAATATGCATTGGGGTTTTGGTAGGAATTATCCCTCTGACTCCACTTGGATCATAGACCATTCAATTATATGATTAGCATCATGTACATATTTCTTCAATAATGAAACATGAAAAACATTATGTGCCTTTACAGTGGGAGGAAGTGATAGACTATAGGCTATAGGTCCCACTCTATCTAAGACTTCAAAGGGTCCACAATACCGAGGTGCCAATTTGGCACAGGCTCCCATTCTCAAGGAACTCATCCTGGGTCTAACTCTGAGATAAACATGGTCTCCGGTCTTGAACTCTTTGGGAGTTCTCTTTCTGTTGGCATAACGTTTCTGTCTATCATGAGCAATCTTCATATTTTGTCTTATCTGAACCACTTGTCATTCCATTTCTTTCAGCATGTCGTTTCTGATTGTAATTATGTCCACTGGGTTACTCCAACTGATTGGAATCTTGCATTGTCTACCATAGAGGGCTTCAACAGGGCTCATCTTCAAGGATTCTTGATAACCTTTGTTGTAGGAAAACTATACCAATGGTAGGTATTCTTCCCACTTCTTAGGTTGATGCATTACATGCATCCTTAGCATGTCTTGTACTATTTGGTTCACTCTTTATGTTTGTCCATCAATTTGAGGGTGATAAGTCGTGCTGAACAATTTTTTTTTCTCAAAACCAACCATTAGGGATTTCCAAAAGCTTGAAGTGAATTTAGTATCTCAGTCGGATACAATTTCCTTGGGCATTCCATGCAGTCTAAATATCTCCTTCAAGAAGATGTTGGAAATATCTATGGCCTTGAAAGTTGATTTGAGAGGAACGAAATAAGCAGACTTACTCAGTTTGTCCACCACAACCATGATGGCATCATTTTTCTTGGTCGACTTTGGTAATCCAGTGATGAAGTCCATGGATATGGTTTCCCATTTCCATTCTGGGATTGGTAGGGGCTGTAAAAACTCTGCTGGATGTCAGTGTTCTGCATTAACTTGCTAGCATTCTAGGCACTTGGCTAAATAGTTAGCAATGTCTTTCTTCAATACAGACCAATAGAATTGTTTCCTAGTGGCCGTGATCATTTTCTGATATCCTGGGTGACTGGTATATGGTCTCTTATGTAGTTCATTCATTATGAACCTCTTCAAGTCATCACAGTTGGAACATACAATCTGTTTCTGTAAGTCAACATGCCTTCTTCAAGCATCTGCTAGCCTTCATATTTTATCCATGTAGGTTCTTGCCTTAGGTATGAGGTCACGATATTGAAGAATGGATTTTCTTTTGCATTCCTGACTCTTTCCCTGACATCCGTTTCACAGGTGCTTACCGCCACCATATGAATCGTTTTTATACTTCTGCTAAGGGCATCGACCACCCTATTTTCATTTCCTTTGATGTGTTTGATTTCTAAATCAAACTCACTAAGGATAACCATCCACCTAGCTTGCCTGGCATTGAGTTTTGGTTGATCAAACAAGTGTCTCAATCCACAATGGTCTGTCATAAGCACAAATTTCCTACCCAGGAGGTAGTGCCTCCACATTTTTAAAGCATGTTCTATGGAAGCCAACTCTAGGTCATGGGTCACATAATTGATCTCATGGTCATTTAATTTCCTGGATGCGTAGAAAATTACACGTCCCTCTTGCATAAGGAATCGTCTGATTCCTTCCTTGTAGGCATCTGTACACATGAGGAAATCATTATCCGGGTCTGCAATCTTTAGCATGGTTTCATGGGTCAAGAGGTATTTCAATTCCTGAAATATTTCTTCACATTTTGATGTCCAAATGAATTTAATCCCCTTTTTCTGAAGGGCAGTGATTGGACAACCAATCTTGGAAAACCCTTTTATGAACCTTCTATAGTATCCTGCTAAGCCCATGAAGGATCTAATATAGGATACATCCTTTGGGGTTGGCCATTCCATAATATATTTGATCTTGTCGGGGTCTACTGCCACCCCTTCCTTAGATATGGTGTGTACTAAGTAATGGACTTTCTTCTGAAAGAAATCACACTTTCTAAACTTAGCGTAGAGTTGATGCTCTCTTAGTACTTGAAGTACGAGTCCAAGATGTTCTTCATGCTCCTCCATATTCTTGGAGTAGATTAGGATATCATCAATGAAAACCAATACAAATTTGTCCAGGAATTTGTTGAGTACATTATTCATCAATCACATAAAAGTGGCGGGGGCATTGGTTAACAGAAATGGCACCACCACGAATTGATAGTGACCATACCTCATCCTAAAGGCTATTTTGTCGATGTCTTCATCCTTAATCCAGACTTGGTGGTATCCAGACCTTAATTCGATCTTCGATAAGATGGAAGAACCTCCCAATTGGTCGAACATGTGATCAATTCTTGGTAAGGGGTAATTTTTCTTTATGGTTTATTGAGTTGTCTGTAATCTATGCACAGTTGGAGTGTGCCATCTTTCTTTTCAACAAACAAGACAAGATCTCCCCACAGAGATACACTGGTTCGGATGTAGCCTTTGTCCATCATCTCCTTTAGTTTTATCTTGAGCTCAACCAGCTTTGGCATGCTCATTCTATATGGCGTTCTAGATGTTGGTATCGCTCCTGGTGTAAGTTCTATCGAGAAGTCGATATCCCTTCTCAGAGGTAGACCTGGTACCTCTTATGGGAACACGTCCTTGTATTATCTTAATATGGGGTGGTCCCCTAGGTTTGGTTTGTCATTCTCAACAGATTCTAGTACCTGTATGGCATATAAGGAACACCCCTTTCTGCAATACTTTTTCATTTGAAGGGATGATATTTGTCTCACTAAGACAGGCTTCTGAATCCCTTGGAGGGTCATTTTTCTCCCTTCTTCATTTACACATTCTAAAGTTTTATGATAACAATCCAATTTAGTTTTATATGCAAGAAACCAATCAATACCAATTAACAATTCATAAGATCCTAGGGGAAGTATGTTAAGGGTTGCTTAGGTGGGCAATCCACCCATGATGAATTGATAGGATGGTATGACCTCTGCCACCTTTCTTTTGGTCCCAGTGGCTAATCACACCAACCACGATTTAACATCTCTAATTGGTTGCAGTTTACACTTATCAACAATCTGAGGGGCCACATAACTCAAATTAGAACCTGGGTCAATTAAAATAGAAACTAGATGGTTGGTGATCATACCTTCCAGCTCCACTACTGAAGCTTGGTGGTCGGCTTGATTATTGTCCAAGGCTGCATAGATTCGTGGCATGCTCCTAGCCACATCATTGACAGTGGTAGCTTCTTGGATATTGTAGACTCTCTTATTGTTCTGTTTCTTGTATGGGAAGTCCCTCAATCGATGATCTTCTCCACAACCCCAACATTTTAAGGGTTCCTTCTTTAGTTTATTGGTCTTTTCTGGGACTGTCTTAAAAGGTTTATTTCCACTTTGAGAGGGAAAATTTTTCTTATATACACTTCTAGTAGGAAGGCTCCTTCTAGAATATTTTCCATAGTTCTTAAATCTTGAGGATTTAAACCATTATTCTGGAATCCTGAACTACTCCTCTTCTTCCAGTCCTCGTGAGGTCTTGTCTTGCTCCCAAACTGTTCATAACAATACCTTGCCTTCCAGATAGTTTCTTCTAAGGTATTTGGTTTGTCGAACTCAATCATGTCTTGGTAGGCTTGAGGTAACCCACTAATGAACCACTGCATTTTTACTTTTTCATCTTTTATGTAGGGTACATACCTCAGTAATTCAAGGAATTTATTGACAAATTCATCTATGGTGAGCTGCCCCAGCCTGAGTTCATAGGATTCCTTAGTCTTCCCATCCATGTATTTATCTGATAGATATTGTTTCCTGAAGTATTTCTCAAATTGTTTCCATGACAATTCCTTCTCATGGACTCCTTTCACATTCCTAAGGTCTTCCCACCAAATGGAATACTTTCCATTCAAGTTAAAGATGGCTATTCGAGCCTTCAAGTTTTCAGAGTAGTCAAGGACTATGAAGTACTTCTTTAAACCAAGCAGCCAAAATTCAACCTCTTCTCCCTTCCTAATCTCTACATCGAAAGAGGGTGGTTTGGCTTTCTTGAATTCTTCAGGATCATGATTTTTGGAATGCTTATGCTTCTTTCCTTTCCTTTGAGAATATGAGCTTGCTCTGCTACTAAAAGATCCTTCGGATTTGCTAGCTTCCTTTCCAGAGAACTCTACTGATGAGTGTCCCCTGCCTCCAGGTTGGGACTTCTTCGAGGTGCTTCTCCCAATGTGGGCACTTATGGAGTCATGTTTTCATATCTCAGGTGGACTTTGACTTCTCTTCTTATGTTGTCGGTCCACATGACTGGTTATGTGTTCATACTCTAGTTGTCTTTGTATGTCGGAAAAGCTCTGTAGCAAGATTGCGTTAATTTCTATTTGTTTTTCTTTCACCTTTATCAATCTCTCATTGTTAGCCTTGCAACTCTGTAATTCATCCCTGAGGCTCCTTACAGTTTCAGCCAAATATGGAGGGGTTTCCACCGGCCTCCTTTCGTCAGATTCTTCATCTCTATTGTGGGAGCCATCCCCCACTTCATGACACGTCACCATCCTTTAGTCTTGAAGTTTTCCCGTGATTTACTGATTGCTCGAGTGTTGACCAAAAACACTTATTGTTAGCTAACAGTCTATTAGTTCATGAACAATACACGATTCAATTTCTTAAATGTACACACAGAGTAGAAAGTTTCATTATTTTCTTTAATAACATTTTTAACCGGACTTTTTAAGAAATAGGTAAGGTAGAGTGTCACTCTTTTAAAAGTACTCCAAATAGAGTTTTTAAGAGACTCATCCATGAGCCCAAGAAGGCCAAGTGTTGTAACCATGCTCTGATACCAATTTGTAACACACCCACGATGGGGCGAAAAAAAAATAAAATTATCCTCCTTACAAGAACAGATCCTTTCCCTCTACGATTCCTAATTTGGGAAGTCTGGGACTCAACCTAACCCTCCGGCCAAGGTTCTTCGATTCTCTAAGTCAAACAAGACTTAGATACCTTGATAGTCTCACCTCTTAATCAAACACATGCCCTTCCAGCTTCTGGTGCAGGTCTTATGATACCCACAACCTTCTCCTTCGCGCTTCAGTGAAGTATCGGAGTTGGCGTTAGCCCCTTTTCTCTTGGCCCCTCCTCGGATGTGACCTTGGGCGATGGAATCATGTAAACACACAATTGCAGGCACGAACAAAGGCGGTTTGAAACCAAAATACTTTTCGGCCCGCAATTATCCTCGAGCCTCCATGTGTCCTTTCTCCAAAACTGAGGTTTGGATTGCAGCCCACCCTCAACTTTTTAAAGTGCGCGCACCTCCAATCCCCATAATGCTACGGGACCATCGATCTCCCGATCTTGACAGTAATGTCTGAACTAACGGTTCAGATATTCCCCTTTCAAATCCATGGACCAGATCTACCCCTTCTAAATCAATGGATGTGATCTCCTTCGTGATTCAGGACTTCAGAATTTTCAAATCTCAAACCCTGCTTTCCTCCATACATCAATCTTTCGGAGTTGACGATATGCGAACACCTGTCCTCCTTCTACTTCGGGTGTTTGACCTTTCAACTAGATCAATGATTATATGGCCCTATTCTCGATCAACGGTTGAGATCTCCTTTGGGTCTCCGGACTTTTGAGATCTCAAATCTCAAACTTCACCCTTTTTCCCAATGGATTTTATCTTAAGGCTATAATCCACTGACACGTGTCCACTTGATTTGATGATCAAGGATTACTTTAGGTCTTTACCTAGAGTCCATAGATTTACGCTACGTCCCTTCTTAATATGACGGCTATGAATTACTTCAAGAATTTATCCGGAGTCCACAGATTCATGCCATGTCCCTTCTGAATCGAACGGCTATGAAGTACTTCGGGACTTTATCTGGAGTCCACAGATTCATGCCACGTCCCTTCTTAATCTGACGACTATGAATTACTTCGGGACTTTATCCGGAGTCCACAGATTCATGCCACCTCCCTTCTTAATATGATGGCTATGAATTACTTCGTGACTTTATCCGAAGTCCACAGATTCACGCCATGTCCCTTCTGGATCAGACGGTCCAGATTCACTTCAGATGATTTGACGTTGGAGATTTACTTCAAATGATCTCACGACTGAGATCTACTTCGGACAATCTGACAATTGAGATTTGATTCGACTCTCTAGATCTTCGCGCTTTGGGAGTCTCAAATCTCANGGACTTTATCCGGAGTCCACAGATTCATGCCACCTCCCTTCTTAATATGATGGCTATGAATTACTTCGTGACTTTATCCGAAGTCCACAGATTCACGCCATGTCCCTTCTGGATCAGACGGTCCAGATTCACTTCAGATGATTCGACGTTGGAGATTTACTTCAAATGATCTCACGACTGAGATCTACTTCGGACAATCTGACAATTGAGATTTGATTCGACTCTCTAGATCTTCACGCTTTGGGAGTCTCAAATCTCAACTGAAAACTCTCGAATAGATTTCCCGAAGCTATTGATATGCTGACACGTATCTCCTGGCGATCAACAGTCAGGATCCTACTTCGGGTGATCTGACGACTGATATTTACTTCGGCCCTCCGACTCTCTAGACTTTGGGAGTCTCAGATATCAACTGAAAACTCTCACATAGATTTCCCCAGAGTCCATGATCTGTATCCACGTGTCCCTCGGGATCTAGCGGTCTAGATTCATTTTGGGTCTTAGGGGTTCGGGAATCTCAACTTTCAACTAAAAACCCTCAAAAATATTCCTCGGGAGTCCGCAATCCATCGCCACGTATTCCTCTAGATCTGGCGGTCTAGATTCACTTCCTAGTGATGGACAACCTCAAATTACTTCGGGACTTCAGAACTTTGTTAAGTTCCCTTCTCCTACGCGTGCCAAGTGCTAAGGTTTTTTCACCTTACTTAGATTAGATGGATGTCTATCCTTGGTGTTGTGATCCAACGGCCACTCTCGCTCCTCCTCCTGAGCTTCTGAATTACTCCAACTTAGAATATTTTCTAAGTGCTCGAAGGATTCGACCTTTGCTCCTCCTATGGGCCCGTCTCCTGGATTTCGTCTGCACTTCCTAAAAATGATATCTCTTCTGAGCTATATCTCTTTGAATATTTCTCCATCCCACATGCTTCTTGTGTTTCAGGGATCGCGTCAAACTCAAATCAAAGGTCAACAACGATCGACAATTCACAGAAATTGTGGGGCCCCAACATGTGTACTCTTTACCAGAGAGTTTGACCTCCACAATCTATAAAGTGCTCGCCCGATGCTAGTCTAATCA
>SNQJ01S0008273.1:180505-197107 GCA_010110895.2 Picea sitchensis
AGCAGAGCATATAACATTAAGAATTATACCTTGGTGTTGGAGCCTAGTCTAGGGGCATATCTTATATAGAAGAAATGATGTGAATTTACATGAAAAATCATGCCGACTCCACACCTTCGGGGATGACCCTGGATGACCCCATCTAAAAACCCTTAGAGAGTCTCATAATCCAGAGACGACATAGTGGGAAGCCTCACTTTCCTCCTCTTGGGTTCACATTTAAATTCTTTTGAAATTTTTTCGATTAAACCAACAACTAAATCAACTAGGATATGTTTATCCCGAAACATATTCCTATTATGAGCCCACCAGATATAATAAACAAAATGATAGGGAAAGGAGTCATAACTTTCCATAGCGGCATCATTTAACCAATCTTGAACATAGAGGTCCAAACTATTATGATTCCCATACACTTGTGGATTAAAATTTTTGGCTAGGAGGCTCCATATAGGATACACAAAGGTGAAAAATAGTTTCCTCCTCTTATCAACATAGAACACATATGTTGGGTCCAATCCATCCTCTTTTTATCAAGTTATCCCATGTTAACAATTTGTTCTTGAGTGCAAGCCAAAGGCTGGTTTTTTTATTTCAGTCCCCCCCGGCCCATGGAGCTTCCAAACTCATTCCCACCACCACATTGAAGGCCCATAGGGATTTGATTCCATTTGATCTTTGTATATGAGCTTGGTAGTGAACTCACCAGAAAATACAATATTTGACCAAACCAGGGAGTATTGGTCCTCTTCGACCAACTTGATATTCTTTGAGCATAACTTACCAATAGATATGTTCCATTCCTCAACATACTCATTGATCAATCCCATCTCGGCTTTTGATTTTGACCCACATATCCCAATACGATTATGAAATTGGGATTTGGCATCCCATAGGGAATAGATATCTTGGTTATAAAGGATTATCTAAACATCATTAGAGAGTCTATAATTTGTGTAATTTATCATTAGAGRGTGTATAATCTGCGTCTGCTCCAACCCACAGATCCTCTCCAATTCAAACTTTCTTACCATTCCCAATCCTCCATACTGTCCAATTTCCCACTAAAGGGAATGCATCTATGAAATATTTCCATATGATCAAGCTATTTTTGGATGAATTCATAGGTGTGCGAAACTAGTCTTCAATAGAGAGATTTCCCAAGAATTTAGATTGCATTACCCTTCCCCAAAGCATCGCATTCTAGGTAAGCCTCCAAAGGCTTTTATCTGCAAGAGCTTGACTAAATAAACAAGGATTTTTTATCCCCCAGCCCCGCATGCTCTTAGGATAAGATAGAAAGGACCATTTTACCAAAGGGACTCCATCATGTTCATGACTACATGATCAAAGGAATTGAAAACCTTTTTTTCGAATCTTAGTCAAAATTCCCTTCGAAAATTTTTCAATAGAGGTCCAATAGATTGATATATTTTGAAACACCAATTTAATAAGGATCAACCTTTCTCCTATGAAAAACCACATGTTAACCCACAACAAAATTTGGGCTTCAATTTTTTTGTTCAACCACAACCATTCCTTAAAACCATAGTTATTCAGCTTAAGATTGAAGCCCATGTACTTAAAGCCCTCTTTTACACTTTCTCTTGGGAAGGGTAGAGCGCTTTCTAGGATAGGAGTCAAATATTCTTGAGGGAATGAATAGTGCACACACAACCTCAACCCATTTATTTCCATCCCCATAGCTCGACATAAGAGGTCTGAGATGCATATGATACATTGGAATTCTTGAAGAGAACCTACACCAAACAGGAGGACATCATCAAAAAGGAGGTGAGAAACAATTTCAGTGGGAGAGACCTTAAGTCCTTTCATATTTCCTTGACTCTTTTCTTTAATCATTATTTTATTGAGCCCTTCCACAACCAAGAGGAAAAGAAAAGGGGAAAGAGGGGACCCCTATATAATCCCCCACGAAGCTCCCAAGAATTTGGAAGGGGGGTCATTGATCAAATATGCAAAGGAGGCAAATTGAATGAACCTCAATATCCAATCGATAAAGGCAAGTTTCATCCCCATTTAAATTAATACCAAATAAATCAATGTCCAACTCAGTTTGTCTTAGGCGTTAGAAAAATCGAGTCAAGTGAGACTAAGGGAATTTTGGATGTTTTAATAGAGTGCATCACCTCTTGAGCTAGTGCCACTGCATCGTGAATTTTGCGCTTAAAGAGGAATCCAAATTGTTCCTAAAAATGATTTCACATAGGATAGGTTTAATCCTATTTGCTATGATTTTTTATACCACCTTATACACCATGTTATAGCATGAAATCAAACGATAGCCATTGAATTCAATTGTGTCATTTTTGGGAGGACTAAGGGATGAGAACGTTGAGTTCGTCGCACCCAAAAATTTCTCACTTCGTTTGGATTCCATACCACCTTCAGAAGATCGTCTTTCAATAGTTAAAAAAAACTCATATAAAATTCAACTGAAAATTTGTTCAGACCAAGGATTTTTCCTTTCTTCATGGAGAAGAGGGTCAATTTGAGCTCAACTTCCAATGCTTCATTCATCTCTTTAGTGAATACCTTTGGGAACAATATGAGAACTTCTGAAAATTCCTCGATAGGACAGATGGTCGACTCCTTGAATAAGGATCTAAAATGAATCTTGTCCACTTATTCCTTTTCCTCAAAAGTCTTAGCCAATATCCCATCTTGTTTGGAAACCTCCCATATTGAGTTTAGATTTTTCTAGAAATTGGCATACTTGTGAAATTGTTGTGTTATTGTCTCCTTCAGCAAGCCAAAAAACTCATATTTTTAACCTCCAAGTAACATCTTCCTTAGCCATGAGGTCCATTAGTGGCTTCAAGGAAGATGCCTCCTCATCTAAGAAAATACTAGATCTATTGGCTTTGAAAATGGAGTCAATCTTGAACACAGTCTCCTTAAGTGATGCTTGGGACCATTGATTAAAATTCGACGCCCACTCGTTTGTAACTTTTTTAACATTCTACAAGTTGTTGTGGAACTGCTACATAAACAACGAGACAACTTCATTGTGAAGGTGAATCCATGTTGAATAGACTAATTTCCTACAATATTCTTCTGTTATCCATAAATGATTGAACTTTAGGGGAGTTATAGACTTTCGCTCTTTGGATTCAATTTTCATAAAAATGGGAAGGTGGTTCGAAAGGCCTCTAGAGCCAATCCAAGTTTTCAAAGTCTAGGGACCTTCCACTAGGGATTCAAAAATCAAGAATATATCTAGGTGTTTAGAAACCCCTTCCTCACCTTTCCTTCCATTCCTCCAAGTAGGGAAGATATTTGGAGGCTCAAGATCTACTAGGTGAAAATATTCTAAGAGGTGCAAAAATAATCCTTCCAACGGGTCTCTACGAGGGTGCAAGCAACAAAATTATCTAATGGATAAGGTGAATTTAAGGTTTCCCCCAAGGATGAAATTATCACCAATAAGGACTCCCGAGGAAGCCAGTTCTTCCCAAAATCATTTTTTGTGCATATAAGGGCTATAGAGATTCATTATATGGAAAGAAGAGGCCAAATCCCATACTTCCAAGTCAACCAAAATACCAAAGTTCATAAAAGAGGTAGAGTCAACCTTTAGTTCAGGGCTCTAGACTATCATGAGACCCCCAAAGTGACCTTCTGAATCAAGAGACAAAAATGACTAATCCTTAAGCCAAGGAAAAAGAGTCTGTGTGGCCTTAGAGATGATGCACATAGTTTCTTGAAGCAAGATAACATTTGGAGCGTAAATTTTCACCATTATTTTGAGGGCTATCATATTAGTGGCACCCCCAACCCTATGAACGTTGAAATACATGTAGATCACAACTCACCCTTAACACAAACATTCCTTGCTCTAAGGGACCAGAGAATAGTGGTTTGCTTACCACTTCTAATATCCTTTTTCTCTTGTGATTGAGCCAAATAATGGTGAGATTTTCATCTCACCTGGGGCCCAACCGTATTCTCCATAGAAATACCCCCTCTAATGGTTCCGTCCACTTTTGGTTTTAGTTGGGAGAGAAGTAGATACCTAAAGAGAACGATGGGATATCACAAATTTTTAACCCAAAATATTTTGAAATTACAAGTTGTCTCTGAATACCCTCCCCTTTACTGGAATCTGTAACAATTCCATGAGACAAAGTATTAGGAACTTGTGTTTATGCATGAAAAACCTCATCATGCGACAAATAGGCATTTGATTACATAACACTCATCTTAGGACTAGAGGGGACATCCATAGCCATAATCGAGAATGGCGGGAAGGGATTCAAAAGTGACCTAGGGATAGGGGAATCATTTTCAATATCCAAAGCTCTGACTGAAGAAATAATAGGGGGACATAGGGGCTTACAAAGCATAGCTTCCAGAGAATTAGTCAAACAAGGCCTTAACTGCAAATCTTGCCCCAACGAGCCTAATTCCTTCTCAGATGGATGAGTCGATGGGTGGTCTATCTCAATCAATTGTTCCACTTTGTGAGTCTCCAAATGCACTACCATTGGTTTCCATACCTTTTTTAATGGCATCCACATTCTAGAGGGTAAACATAATCGGTCCAGAGTGTGTCCAACCTTATGGCACCTGAAACAATATCCACCAATAATCTATCCTTTGTAACCAAGTAAATCCCTCAACAACCAATTCAATTTCTTCAAGTAATCCTTCCTTCAAATTGACCTCCACTTGCATCCAAGCCCACCCGTAATCCGTCTTGGTATTGCAACCGTTTTCCAACCTAAAAAATCTACCCACTTTGTTGCTAATGTACTCCAGGATATTTTCATGCCAGAACATCATTAGAAGCCCGAGAAGAATAACCCACACCAATAAAGAAGAAATTGGTTCACATTTGGGGTCAAAATGAATTCCACATTCTTGAAGAACCAAACCCGAAGGACCCTAACTTCAATATCACTTGAGAATTGAAGACATATATTCTAGGGATTTGAAGAGGAAACATAACCAACCCCTATATAAAACATGAAAAATCAGCCTATATCCAAGTACTAGAGTCTATGATTCATCCATCCATCGCTTAAGAAATTCGGGGTGGGCAGTCTTATAGAAAAAGTGGCCCACAACTACTTTTCCCAATAAGTCTAGAGTACTTTCCATCGAGACGTCCTCCCCTACCACAATCCTAAATTTTCCCTTGCGATATTGAATGCACCTTTGCTTCGTCCTCACAGGAGGGGTATTCGAGCGAGATGGTTCCTAAATACGAGGTGGATCAGTGTGTGAGGTTAGCGGTTCTAGAAATTGAGATGTGGGCTTACATACCCAACACTTACATTGTTCTTGTTGAGTAACTTTTGTAACATGTAAGTGTTGGGTATGTGTTATATTCTTTGCATGAACAAACCTAGTATCTTCGTTGCATCAAGTGCGTGGGGGGGTCACCTGGGGGTTGCAGGGGGGCAGAGGCCCCAAATTTGTTTTTGGCGATTTTTTAGCTGTTTTTCAGCACATGATTTTAGTTGATGGTTTTCTAATTTTGGTTAAGGAATCAGGGTTGTAGACTAATCTGGGTCAATGGATTATATATGTTGTAAATAATGAATATGGATGATGAATAATAATTAGAGGTGCGACTCTAAACAAGTTGTTGGTTTTCCCGGTTTGGGTTTCCAGGGTAAAATCTCTATGTAATGTGTGTGTGTGTGTGCCATTATATCTTTCTATTTTTATTAAGAATTTATTCCAAATAACTAATTGTAGAAGGTTAAAATCTACATTTGGTATCATAGCAATTATTGGGTTTAGGGGGACGCCTTAGTGGTCAAGGGTTTGGCTTGAGTCTATGATAAATCGTGTTACAGTGGGAGCTCTGCAGTATCGATTCTTGCGGTGAAAAGAAATGGCAAGCAGTTCAAAAATAAAGATTGAGAAATTTAATGGGCAAAGTTTTGAGCAAGGATAATTTTAAGGATGGAAATTTATCTCAGAAGGTAGAAACCTTGGTGAATATTACTAGTTGTTAATATGAAAAGTATACAAATTTTGGCGATATTTTTCTAAAAATATTCAAATTTCTAATTATTTTATATATTTTCTATAAAATTTGGGCTACTCTTTTTTTTTGTAAGGAAAGACTATTCTAATATAAACACAATGTACAACTATGCTTGATTAGAGTCAGTTTCCAGAGAGACCATGATAGTCTCATGTAATCAAAATGAGGCTGAAGAGTATGTCTTCCCTAGAGGGGAAACTAGGCTTTAAAAAACATAATAATTTTGACAATTTGTTGTATATAAAACCCATAATGCCATGTAGATTTACGAAAACATTTCATAACAAAAAACCTAATAAAAGAGGACTAAAAACATGAAAAGAGGATTAACTCTTGGCATTGTGAACCTATGGAGAGGACATACCTCCTTCGTCTAACCGAACTATAACATAAGGGGTTCCATACTGGTTTGCAGCTGGAGGATGGAAGATTCCACTGTGGCGTTGGAAAATCCATGTGACCATAGAAAGAATATATGCATTATGTTCTTCCAAGGTCTCCATTATGTGCTTGAGCTACCTGAATTCATCTTCCTTGGGAAGCATCCCTAGAGACACCATTGTCTTAGTGTGCCAATAGAACTCTAAGGTCGTGGAAAACTTTGAATTCCATGTTCTAGTGCAATCCATATTAGGAATTAAACCATTAACTTGTTGTTTAATTTATTCATCATCCTTGAACTCATGAACAAGCCTAACTTCCTCCTCCAACGTTGGCATTGTTTCCTGATCCTCCCCAGGAACATAGTCATCCCAGAAATCAACAACATCCATAGTTTCTCATGCTCCTCATGATAGACCAAGGGTGGAACGAGGCTTAGTCCTCATGGTTCCATGAGGAAGAGAATGAGAAACACCGGAGAGATAATATTAAAACTGGAAAAAACAAGAGTCACAGAAATCAAACAATATGACAACATAACAACCTTCATAGCTCCCTTCTTTATGTAATTCCACTTAAGAACCCACATTACTTCTCTCTACGAGTGTTCCCTAATTTCTTGGCTTATCCTAGTCATGATGATCATCATAATAGTCGGATATGGATGAAGCATCAGCCTCATATGAGAGATCAACCTTGTCATCCTCTCGGAATCCACCATTAGCTTCATTAACGAGATTGTCTACAGTCGAAGTACCATATCTATGTTAGCCTTCATGCTTGCTTCCCTTTGTGTTTTCAACATTAACAACCATGATGGTGTACTCTCAATGAGGATTATGTTCTTTCATGTCATGTGTACATGTAGTTTCCACCTATGGCATGGGATGGTGTGTCGACATCCCATCAACCCCATTGTCAAGTGAGCGAGAAACCACCCCATCCGGGGAAAATTTGGGCTATTTTTAAGGTAAAGTAATTTTCTTCTATAAAATTTGCATGAATCACTTTTAGAAAAAATGGAAATTGGCAAATCTTTTTTTTTTTGGAAAACGCATGGGAAATTAATACATGGGAGAAATACAACCCCTAAAATTTTCCCTAGTTTTGAGTTGTGGAAGCTTAAGATGGAAGATCTATTGGTGTAAGAAGATCAATGGATCACTATGGATCTAGGTACTGCACCCTCAGGAATGTCAAGAGAATACTAGGCAAAGTTGGATTGGAAGGAAAAGAGCACAATCAAGCTTTGTCTCTCAGATTCAATATTATTGAATGTGTCAGGGGAAGCTATAGCCAAGGAATTATGGAATAAGTTATGGGTTTTGTATCAGTCTAAGTCCCTAGTAAACAAATTGTTCATGTGCAAGAAGTTCTACAACCTAAGGATGAAATATGGAGACACGGTGATAGAACATTTGAATTCCTTCAATAGTGTGGTAAGTAAGTTATTATCTGTTGATATTAATATTTCTAATGAAGATAAGTGTATTGGTTTATTGTGCTCTTTACCAGACCCGTGGGATAGTCTAGTTGTAGTCATAGGTAGTAATAAAACTACTTTAATTTTGAATGATGTGGTCCCATCCTTGTTTTCAGAGGAGATGAGGATAAAAAACATGGAAATCCAGAGCACATATGCCTTATTTTGATGTCTAACATTTTCATTTTCAAGTTTATTTAGTTTAGTTTTCTTTTCTTTTCATAGTTTGGTTAGCTTCAACTCTTCCTTTCCTCTTGTAAAGGTTGTTCTCATCTTTCAAATTGACTGTTGATATTTCATGAGCTATTTTGACTCCCTCATTTGGCCTAAGGATTGATTTTTGAGTTTGAATGTGGGGTAAGACCAACTCTGGTTATACAATGAAGAGATTCTTACAAGTCGTAGAAAATACGGTTGATGGGTTGCCATGTCTGAATTATTTTCATGAAGTTCTTGGATTTTGATATTGACTAATAGTTATGGGAGAACACATGTTCCTATAGACAAGTGCACTGGTAATACAAGAGTTAAGTAAAGTGTCTATCTAATTTTTTCTTTAAACTCCATCCACCTCACATTACTTAGCATGCTAATTATTCTTTACCTACATTAAGGGAGTTGGGGGTCTAAGATATTGATTGATGATTTATCCTTGGGGATGTAATTTGTCACAATTGATAATCTCATTGATTTTGTACTTTTAGATATTTTTCATTATACTTTTGATTTATGATACTTCTTTGACCTTTTTTTATGAGATTGACAGGTTTTGTTTTGATCCTTTACACTAATTGGTTGTAATGGATTTGATATATTATTTATCTTATTTGAATGTAAGGCTTGATGTCCCATCTTATGCCTTGAATGAGTTTTCTTTTAAGGACTTCCATAATTCTTATGCTCCGGTTTCAAATGTCATCTCATGACATCATTGATAAGTATTTGGTTGCTTGAATGAATAACATATTGACATCTTTGCATTATCTTGCTTATGCATTATACCTAAGGAATTGATTCTTTTAATTTCCTCATTTTTGAACAATCCTTTCTCTTTATCTCTTTTTCCTTTGATGAGTAAAATGGTGATGGGAAGGAATCTAAATTTTGTAATGTACTATCAAGTATCTTCTTCCTTGTGTAGAAAATTTTATTCTTATTGTGGTTCTAGGGATAGGGTTGCCAAGTCACTTTCTTACGATATTATTTTGTTGTTTCAAGTCTTCAAGAATATCATGTGTAGCTGGTCACAAATCATAGAGGGAACTCTAGAGAAACGCTTCCAGTGATCTGGATTTTATGAGCAGAACGAAATGAATACAGATTATTAATAGATGCTTAACACAGAATAACAGAGATACAATAAAATTGGCTTTCTATTCAAGAAGGAAATAAGATGAAACTGTAAAATGCAACGGAAAACAAGCTTGCTGGAATGGTGGCGGCTTATCTCTGAGAAGAGATATAACGGTTGTGCTCATTCGAAAGAAGATTATTACAATGAGTATATTAAGGCCTTTTTACAATAAACAGGAGTGTCAAAAACCCCAGACATTCAAAATCCTAACCCTAGGAGATGAAGCACCAAAAGTCATGTGGGCCCCATTTGGGTAAGTCAATACATCAACTTCCCGGGTCGTAACTTTTGCATAGGATCTTTGTTTTAGGTGTACGATATCCTGTTGGAAAGATATATCTGAGGAATACAACTTTTGATGAAAATTCCATGATGAAATTTTATGATGGAAGATACCCAAAAAAGCCGTCAATTAGGGCCTCAAAACGGCTTCGGAAGTTCAGGACCTGAAAAATTGCTAAAAATAGTAAATTACAAAAATTGTCAGAAAGTTTTTTTGAGCCAGCTGGAAAAGGTGGGTGGCCACCGATATCCACCTGGATCATCTAGTTAATGAAAAAATATCAAAAACTCAAGTATGCCTTGGGAAACCCCATATTTCTCTACTTGACTACTTCAATCTTGTAATGCTTATGGGAATACCTTGATCATGTTCCTCTTGGAAAATATTTTCTCTAATTGAGATATTGATCCTTACTGACCCCAACATTCAAAATTCAACCTTGTCTTTCTCGAACCCCAACCAAATTTTATTTTATCACCATATACATTATTTTGTGTTTTCACTTCCATTCCAAGGCCTGAATGTTATTGCATTTTAATTTTTTTCTCGAAACCTAATCCATGGTTGGAACCTTGTGTCTTATATAGAACCTTCATACTTATTGGGAACCTTGACCATTGGACTTACCTTATCGAGATCTCTCCCATTGGGAGATGTCTTACCATTTTCTCACTGTTGCCACTGAGATCAGAAGCCCGAAAGGATATTAGTTCCACCTGTTGAGAATCTCCTCATTGGAAATTTAGATTGATTTTCTCATCCTAGTTACCAAAACCTGAAACTAGACGAGCCAATCAGATTTATCTTAACATGAAGGATCCATCAAAGTTTTCATTTCGAGTTTTATTTTCCACGAATCCTATCGTATTTCATTTCCCGCATCCCTATCCTGTGATCCAATTAGATGATCTCCATTATATCTTTGGGTTATCAGATTACTTCACTTTCCTAGTTTCTTATTCTTCCTAACCATTGGATTCTGAAGTTGATCAGACTTCAACCATCATGTTTTCCCTTTAGGATTTCTCTTTGATTGGATTGACATATTCTGTATGCCAGGCTAACGCAAAAGTCCCTTTCATCCTATGGGTCACCCTTTATGGTGTTGACGTGGCATTAACGTGTCATGTAGCATGTCATCCCTTTTCCTATTTCCTGCTCGCTATTTTTCTTGCCCAAATTCATGCGATATGGATCTTGGTATGATGTGTTTACTTGACTCACCATCCGGTTATTTGAATTTTTCATGATAATATTTGTTTTACCTTTTGATCTCTAGGTACAAAACATTGCTCGGTGATGGAAACTTGACCCATACAGAACCAAGCCTAATTTTTCCTAACCTTGTCTAGAATTTATTTTGTATGTATGATTTGTATAGATTTATTTGTTTTATTTTATTCCTTATATTTATTTATTTTATTTTCAAAATCTACCCATAGTTTTAATCCCACTCAATACAAGAATTACTATTACTTTGGGAATTAATTTTTACAATGAGGATTAAATTTACCTAATGTGCATTTCCCCAAAAATCCCCAAGTCCTGGATTTGTATTTCACTATTTATTTATGGATATTTTTATTACATTTTCCCAAATTCCTTGTAGAATTAGATGTTGAAATAATGTAACTGCAAAGTGTATTATTATTGTGGTATTAGTCATTAGATCAATCCCGTATTGCAGATTGATCATGTCGGCTATTGTAAAAGACCAAATCCTCTTTTCCGAATTGGTCAAAACATAATTGTAATAGGAAGAATAAGAAGTCGGCCCCATAATATATTAAAGAGGCCCCATAATATATTAAAGGTGGTTATAACCACCCAGAAGAAGAAGTCGGCCCTACTAGTGAAGAGACACTTCCACACATGCCAGAATTGAATAAATAAGGAGGCTAGTGCCTCACTTAGACACACACTCACTTGTTCATTGAGAGACAAGTTGTAGAGCTGCAGTTGGAGAAGAGAGAGAGAGAGAGTGTGTGAGAGAGAGAGAGAGAGAGAGAGAGAGAGGCACATTCTTGGGAGAGGACTTTCTGTATTTGTTTGAGTTATCTCTTGGCATTGTATTGATTATCTATAATAAGGAAATTTTGCTGGGTTTTCTCCCCCATGAGGGTTTCCCAGGATAAATGATGTGTCTCTTGTGATTATGCATTTCTCAGTGATCCTATTTTATGCTATTTTTATCTAATGAAATGAAAATAACTCTAATAATAGCTTAAAACTTAACATGGTTTCAGAGCTAAGATGAAGAGAGCGTCTTTCACAAGAGAAAGTGAAAAACGTCATTGTTGTCGTACATGCAAATTAGGGATTTTTTTTGATGAAGTATTTAATCCCTAAAACCATCTAGAAAAGTGTGCCCTTCCTCAAGGATCACTTTGGCATCCTCAGCGCAACTTTTCAGTGGCTAGATCTCCCAAAAAGTGAAACCCTAGTTTCACAAAGTACCAAAAGTACAAAAAAACTAGAGTACCATAAGTACCGGAGTACCAAAAGTATCGGAGTACCAAAAGTACCGGAGTACCAGAGGTACCAGAAAACTAGAAGCACCAGTCCAGAAATCCGCAGATCAAGTCTGGAGGGGTAAAAGTTGGATTTTCTCAGATCCAAACACACCAGGCTACTCGCCTCAACCAAACAGACCTCTTTGTAAGTTCAGAATTTGATTTTGAGAATTTTCATTTTTTGGATGTTTTCCTAGCTCCAGGTAAAATATGTCTGCAAGCACTAAGCTTGTTGACAAGCTAGAAGGCGTGGAAAACTTTCTTGCGTGGAAGTAAGAGTACCAGAAGTACCGAAGTACTAGAGGTACAAGAAAACTAGAAGCACCAGTCTAGAAATCCGCAGATCAAGTCTGGAGGGGTAAAAGTTGGATTTTCTCAGATCCAACCACACCAGGCTACTCGCCTCAACCAAGCACACCTCTTTGTAAGTTCAGAATTTGATTTTGAGAATTTTCATTTTTTGGACATTTTCCTAGCTCCAGGTAAAATATGTCTGCAAGCACTAAGCTTGTTGACAAGCTAGAAGGTGTGGAAAAATTCCGTGCATGGAAGTATAGTATTGGTCTCATTCTTGAAGAGAATGACCTAGCAAGATTCGTCAAAGAAGAAGTATCAGAACCCGATGATGCTGCAGACAAAGCAAAGCATCAAAAGGACACGATCAAGGCCAAAAGAATCATTGCAAATTCAATCGAATATCACTTGATCCCTTATGTGTCATCAAATAAGACTCTGAAAGAAATTTTTGATGCCCTAAGAATACTATATGAAGGAAATAACATAAACCAGAAGATGAATCTAAGAACTCAGCTCAAGAATACAAGGATGTAGAGAGGAGAATCAATCCAAGAATATTTCTCTAGAATATCCCAATTCAAAGAAAAACTAGAAGCGATCAAAGATTCTATAGACGAAGAAGAACTTATAATGATGGCCCTTAATGGTCTCACAAGACCTTTAGATGTATTCATCCAAACGATTTGTTCCAGAACAAAGAAACTAAAATTTGATGGTCTATGGGAAGAATCCATTCAAGAAGAAACAAGAGTAGCTAACCGTGAGGCTTTACTAGAAAGAGATGAAGATCAAGCCCTAGATACTCACACCAAAGGAGGAAGAAAGAAGTCTTACTTCTAGAAATAAACTCATAAAGAGTCTGACCCCCAAAACAAATTCAGTCATAAAGAATCTCATCCAAAGAGGTTCTAGAAGAAAGGACAACAAAAGGAAAGAGATTACTCATCTGTCCAATACTACCATTGTGATAAGATGGGACATATTGTGAGATATTGTCCAACAAGATGAGAAGAATACAAGAGGAAAAATAAGAGGCACCATGCCCATGTAGTTGAAGATGAAGAGCCACCCACAAAGATGTTAAGAGAACAAATTAAAGACTATGTCTTAATCTCAACCCTCTCAAGATCGATAACACCTGGAGAGGACACTTGGCTCATTGATAGTGGTGCCTCCAAGCACATGACAGGACAAAGAGATATTCTCTCTTGCATTTCAGAAAAGAATTTTTCTCAGAAAGTGACACTTGGAGATGATTATCAATACCCTATCAAGGGAGTGGGAAAATCAAACTACAAGCTTAACTCAGGGAAGTCAATGAAGATGACGGACGTACTCTATGTACCAGGTTTAACAAAGAGCCTACTCTCCATATCATCTTTATAAAATAAAGGCTTTAGAGTTTCCTTTATAGATGGAGAAGTTCTTATGTGGGCTAAAGGAGAAACCTTGAAAGAAGTAATCGCCATTGGAAAAGAAGAAGGTGGCTTGTATAAGATAAAGGGTCACTCAGAAGCTGCCATGACCCACGCTATCGAGAATCCATGTGAACTTTGGCATAGAATATTAGCCCACATCAACTACAAGGCGCTACCATACGTATGCAAAGAAATCACAAGTCTAATAGAACTCAAGGTTAACCATGAAGGCGTGTGCAATGGATGTGCACAAGGGAAGAACATCAAGAACCCTTTTCCGAAGAGAGACAACAAAGCAGAAGGAGTCCTAGAACTCATTCATTCAGATGTATGTGGCCCAATTCCATCATCCTCCATCAGTGAGTATGTATACTATGTATCTTTTATTGATGATTATTCTCATAAGACCTGGTTGTACTTTTTGAATTCAAAAGATGAAGTGTTCAGTAAATTCAAGGAATTCAAATCCTTGATAGAGAATATTTCCGAAAGAAAGATCAAGATACTCAAGTTAGATAAGGGAGGAGAATATGCCTCAAAAGAGTTTGTGAACTTCTGCAAAGATGTTGAGATCAAGAGGGAGCTCACCACTCCCTACAATCCTCAACAAAACGATGTAGGAGAAAGAAAGAACAGAACGATAATGGAAGTAGTGAAGACCATGATCCATGATCAAGATCTTCCTATGTGCTTATGGGCAGAAATCCACCTTGGGCAAGATCTTCCCATAAGATAAATCCAGCTTGGGCAAGGGAGCTTATTCAAGATGGAGAGAAGTATGGTGTTCCCGAAAGAACCATGAGATAGGTGAAGAGACCTAAGCCATTCTCCAGTTATATGGATTTGATGTGTGATCTCCTAGAGAAGGAGCCTACCTACTTTGAAGAAGCCTTTTAGAAGAAAGAAAGGGTCGATGCCATGACAGAAGAATACCAATCCATAATAAAGAATGATGTATGGGAAATAGTTCCCAGTCTGAAGAGAAAGGATGTGACATCTTCCAAATGGCTCTTCAAAATAAAACATGTTGCTGATGGAAGTATTGAGAAGTATAAAGAAAGATTTGTCGCTCATGAATTTTCTCAAAAGGAAGGCATTGACTATGAAGAGACATTCTCTCCTGTAGCCACATACACTTTGATCAGAACCATCATAGAACTTACAGCTAATATGAGGAGGAAATTACACCAGATGGACATAAAGACAACTTTCCTAAATGGTGTAATCGAAGAAGAAGTGTATATAGAGAAACCTCAAGGATTTGAAGTTGAAGACATGAAGTCTCATGTCTGTAAGTTGAAGAAGGCTATGTGAAGATTGAAGAAAGCTCCTAGAGCTTGGTATGGCAGGATAGAAAACTTTATGACAAGATTGGGCTTTACCAAGAGTAAAGAAGATTCTAACCTCTACTTCAAGGTTATGAACGATGAGCCGATAATATTGTTGTTGTATTTGGATGACTTATTCTTAACTAGAGAAGAAAATCTCATCACCGAATGTAAGAAGAAGCTCTCTTCAGAATTTGAGATGAAAGACCTTGACCTAATGCATTATTTCTTAGGTATTGAGGTATGGCAGAGTCCAGAGAGGATCTTCCTTAACCAAGGGAAGTATGCAGTCGAAATCCTGAAGAGATTTGACATGTTGGAGTGCAATTCCATGAATACACCCATGGAAGCGAAGGTGAAGCTACTGGTCGACACTTCGTCAGAATTGATTGATGCCACACTATATAGAAAAATCATTGGATCGTTGATGTACCTGACGAACACCACACCAGATATATGTTTTGTCGTGAACACCTTGAGTCAGTTTCTGGTAGAACCCATAGATGTTCACCTAGTTTCTGCAAAACATGCGATGAGGTACCTTAAGGGTACATTAGATTGTGGTCTCATCTATGATGGAGATCATGATTTCACACTGAGTGGGTACACCGATTTAGATTGGGCTGGAAGTGTCTCTGACAGGAAGAGCACTTCAAGATGTTGTTTCAGTTTTGGATCAGCCATGGTCTCATGGCAGAGTAGGAAGCAATCCAACATTGCTCTCAGTACAACGGAAGCAGAATACATTGTTGCGTGTTCTGCTAGCTATGAAGGCTATATGGCTTCGTAATTTATTGACTGGTCTATTCGACCTAGAGATGGAAGCAACCACGATCATATGTGACAACCAGAGCTGCATAAAGATGAAGGAGAATCATGTATTTCATGACAAGTCGAAGCACATAGAGATCTGATATCATTACATCTATGACATGGTGCAAAGAGGAGCCATAAAGCTTCAATATGTTAGCACATATGAATAGGTTGCCAATGTGTTGACCAAGCCTCTATCTCGTGTAAAGTTTGAGCACTTTCAAGATAAGCTTGGTATAGTCCGAAAGGACCTCCCTCGAAAGGGGGAGTGGTGTTGTGTGGACTTATGCTAGTCTAGCACTATGCATCTAGCTTAATTGTTGTGATATAAAGCCAGACTAGTAGTGTGATTCCAGCTTTATCGTATTGGTGAGATATGCCTAGTACTGTTCTTCCAGCTTAATTGTTGTGACGTAAACCTAGTCTAGATTGTTGTGTTGAGATATGCCTAGTACTATGCTTCCAGCTTAATTTTTGTGACGTAAAGCCAGTCTAGATTGTTTTGTTGAGATGTGCCTAGTACTGTGCTTCCAGGTTAATTGTTGTGATGTAAAGCCAGTCTAGTACCGTGCTTCCAGCTTAATTGTTGTGACGTAAAGCCAACCTAGTACTATGCTTCTAGCTTAATTGTTGTGACGTAAAGCCAGTCTAGTATTGTGATTCCATCTTAATTGTTGTGTAGTGTGCCAGCCTCGTGCTGTGATGATGAG
>SNQJ01S0008273.1:197354-208986 GCA_010110895.2 Picea sitchensis
ACACATTTGATTTTTCAATATATATATATATATATATATATTTCTTATTTCATTTTAATCTTATTTTTTATGCATTACTCCCAAGGTTTCAAATTGTATTTTATTATTTCTTCCCGATTTTTATTTTTATTTATTAACTTTATTTTTTGTTTATTTTATTTATTATTTTATTCCCCCCAAATTCGAGTGGACCTAGGAAATTCAAGAATCAACCTTATCGGGATTTTACCCTTAGATATTTCCCCTTAGTTCATTCTCTCATATTTTCCCAAAATCTCGTCTTCCCCAAATACCTTACCTTCCCACATTCCATTCAGAATTCACCTTTTAGAATTAACCTCATCGAGATTTACCATTCATAATTCACATTTCAGGATTAACCTCATCATGGATTACCTTAGGAGACATTTATCCTCTATTTTTCCAAAACACATTTCCCGAAATCTATAGGGTTTTCACTGTGGTACATCTCTACGATATTTTTTGAAATCTAAACATCTGACCATGAGGCTTGTTAGTTTATTATATTTCAATGGATTATTCTTTTGGGCCTTATTACATTCATAGATTCCATGCAAAAGTATCTGAATCACACACCACCACCAACAACTACATAAGACCAAATCAATGGAGAGATAAAGGCCTTCATCACATCTATATCAAATATTTAAACTATGAGGAGATGATTGTTCAGTTTCCAACTTGCTTTATTTCTCGGGGTAAACCAAATATTTAATTAACTAATAAATAATTAATAATCACCTCTCTTTAACTTCCAAATACAAATTTTGTAGGGGCTAGTTGATCCTGTCAACTAGACTTGACGTTCGACTAAGAACCTGTCAGTCGACTGACATAGTTAGAAGTAGAATTCGATCAGAGTCTCTATTAACCGACTGAACCAAGAAGTTAAGTAGCTACAACTGCTTGGAAGAGGTATAAATAGAAAAGCACATGAAGGCTTAGATAACTTCATGTGGGAGGTTATATGTAATTGTGTTTTATTGTTCTATCATATAATAAAATTATTGTTCTTTGGGATCTCATTACTTGTGTATGTACTTACCTATATCTATGTGTATGCATGTATCTCTATGATTTCTGTGTAAGGATCTACTGGTATTTCTCCCTACTTTTCCCTAGATAACAACATTGGTTCTGTTTCCGGTAGTACTGAACTTGGGCATGTAGAAGTGTACATAAATGATAAATCTACAAGACATACGTGAGTGGCAGGAGCCCAAAATTGAGAACTACATTAGAAACTATGCAAGAAGGAATAACCTCTCACTAGCCGAAGCAAGGTCGCGGTTCCTTTCAGAGACACAAAAAATATTCCTTGAATATATTCCAAAAGCATTGTTTCATCACATTAATATATTAGGTAATGTGTAATCTAACACCCAATGAGAAGTTAGGCCTATAGTTGAAAAATGGAGGAAGAAAAAATATGCATGACTGGATTGAAAGATTTATCGAAGATTATATTTCAGAACAAGACAGATTGGACATCTCTCGACAAAATAAAAGAAAAATTCTACACCGAATTGCACGACGAATTTTTTTGCACAGTTCTAAAACTTCTTCATAAATTCCTCCTCGACAAGGGATTCGGTGACATCGTCGAATACCAACCAAGATTAGGCACATTTCTACAAAATAACAACTTCCAAGAAA
The DNA here is from genome assembly GCA_010110895.2 of Picea sitchensis. Taxonomy (NCBI): domain Eukaryota; kingdom Viridiplantae; phylum Streptophyta; class Pinopsida; order Pinales; family Pinaceae; genus Picea; species Picea sitchensis. Next base: position 199,032 of record SNQJ01S0008273.1, read on the forward strand.
GAGACAAAAAGTGGGAAGCATTTCTTGACACAAAGTGAAAAGATACAAGAGAATCCTAGGATTACTTCTTGAAGAAATAAATATGGCCAATTCTCCTGAATTAGATTAAGTTGGGTTGGAAATGGGGGGTTGGCCGAAACTGTTAGATTCCCTAAAACAAGAAGTAGTGTTTCCCAAGCCTAAATTTCATCAAGAGGGAAGAAAGCCCATAAAATATTCGCGGATATACAGAAAATAGAATGGGATAAAGACAACAAAAAAGAGAAGAACTTCGTAACCAGTGGAACAATAAAAAGTTGAATAGAAAGATGTATGGGGAGGGTCATCTTGACAGAGTGTGTGAGTATTCTGAGTCAAAAAGAGATCGACCAGATTTGGCAACAGTAGTAGTCACGACGACACCCGATTGAAGTAGCAACGCACAATTGAACATCCATCAACGGGTTGACGAACCAAAAAGTATGGATTACAAAGAATATGGACCAACTTTATGTACTTATCCCACACTAGAAACCAATCCATGGATAATATAATTTCTCCAACAAAGGTTGCATATTGACGACCAATCTGCAATATTATGGTACAGAATTGACGACTAGGGAAACCTACGTGATGCATTGATTGTCGAGCGAGAGTGAAATGAAGTCGAAAATATGTTTATCCAAATTAAGGATCTCACTGACTCGACCCCCCTGCCACTTCTAATCTCGAGAGAAGAAATTAAGTATAGTCTGGAAGTGATGCAAGCTTTGGAATGAAGGTTAGTCGAATATAAAGATCAAAGTTCTCAAACTGAGGATGTGTTTTCTCTACTCAAGAAGAAACAACTATTCCTTGAGTACCATCCATTGTCATACGCAAACAAAAACAGACCAGAAGATTCGACAACTAAGTCGAAATAAGTAGTAGCTCAAAGACCAAAAAAATCAAGCATTCCTACCAAGAAAATCAAAATGGGATTCAACTACATCCTGATTTATGAAGGAGAGGAGGACCCAAAATGCCATTGGCTCATATGTGAAACGTTTTTGGATGCAATAAATATTACAGAAGAAGATAAACAAATGGCTCAATTCGGAGTTGCGTTGTGCCACCGCGCCTTAAGATGGTTCATGAACTACACATAAAAACAAACTTGTTCAAAAGAAAAAATAAAGAATATCTTTTTAACATTCTTTAAAATTCAAGACTTCACACATATGGCAGCCCAAAAGTTAAAAGAAATCAAACAAAGACCAGGTGAGTCAGTAAGAGAATATGATAAGATATTCAAAGATCTCCTAAGTCAAATCCTGATGGTGATCGATCAAAACTTGTTGGTCCAGTGGTATGTAGCTAGGCTACTGCCAATAATCTGTTCTCTGCTATGCTTATATGAGATAACCAACTATGAAGACATGCTACAGAAGTCACAACGAGTCAATTCAGATGATGATAGCCCGTTGACTTCCTTGACAATGGAGAGACTTGAGGAAAAAATAGAACATTTGCAACAAACAATAAAAAATCTATCTATATGACGCAATGAATTATGGTGCACCACATGCACTGAGGAAGGAAATACAAAGGATAATTTTCCCCTAAATGAGTGCACAAAAATAACAAACATCCACCGAATATAAGCTCATAAATATTGTAATATATGTTAATGCCTAACTAATCATAGTATACAAGATTGTCCACATAATCTAAAAAACACGAAGTGGTGCGGCATATGTAAAGCTTCTGATCACCGAACATCCTAATGCCATCTAAACGCTCAAAATTAGAATAATATACAAACAATATACCAAACATAAACCACCTATAAAACAAAAAACTATGGTCAAAGAGATGATTACTACGGTGGTCGTGGTAGAGGTCGAGGAGGCCGATGTGGATTTGGTGGTCAAGGACGACCATATTATTTTAATTGCCGGAAAAATGATCCCTACAATGCATATTTCCCTATAAAATATAGAATTGATATGAAATTTTGTAATATATGCGGCATTGGAGATCACTCTTTAGAAGACATTTTGATAGTACTCAAAAAAATCATACCAAGAAAAAATGTGAATCTACTACATGCAGTATCCAAGGAAGAGGTTAGGAACTCCAAACAGTGATGTATTGTTACAAGGTTGGATGCAGGATGAGATATTCACACTCCACCACAAAATTACCAAAGAAAGAAGGCTAATAACTTCCCAAACCTAGATAAAGAAGAGAAAATCATGAGAGAAGCCCTTAAATTCTTAAAGAATTCCACAGAAGATCAACAAAACCCAAGGAGCTGAAATGAAGACACCATCCAGGAATTTTTGTAGCTCCTCAAAGAAAAATAATCGATAGGTAGGTTGTTGGATCTACTCAACATATTGCGAGAATACAAATATGGTCAGAAACCGACCAAGGATGCAAACCACCTCTTGTATAACAACAAAGATTGCGATCCACGAGTCTACTTGGAGATTGAGGGAATGATGGTCAACAAGGTGGTTGTTGATTTTGGTTCACCAGTCAATATTCTACCACAAGAAACATGGGTACGAATGGACCGACCCAATCTAGCACCCAAGTTTAATTATATTAAGTTAGCCGATCAAAGATTAATAGAACCAATTGTAATATTGAGAAATGTCGACACTCAAATTATGGGAATACCGAATTCGTTCGACTTCAAAGTGATCGGCCTTGTTGAATGAATGCCATCATATGCAACTCTTGTTGGTCAGCCATGGGGTCAACGAATGAAAGAAACTATATCCCTGGAAAGAGATATAATTAAATTGAAAGGAAATGGGAGAAAAGTAATTATTCCCTTGGATACAAAGGAAGAAAAACCATGGATGGAGTCATGGGATGAAGATCAAGAATCTAGATGCTTATATCAGATCAATAATGAACAAAAATATTATATAGAACCGACCACAGAAGGAGAAATTTTGAGAGAATCCCCCATGTCGGTCGGGCACAATTCTGACTCCACCTTATACAACTGGCAAATAGAAAATTACAAAGCACATGCGAAAGATTGTTGGTCTATCAAAATTATTCCAAAGAAACATCTTAATACATGTTACTCAATCCATGTTGTACCAAAATTATACGAAAAGTTAACTTGACAAACTCCCACTCATATACCAACCGACAATCAAGAAAGTAAACCCCTACGATACAGCGAGTGGTATGCCCCTTCAACCCATGTCTAATAAGTGGTAAAGTCCATAGGAGAGCAAGGGAGGACACAAATCCTTGTGGAAACTTTCACAGGCCAAGTTTCAAGATCGTGGGAAACACATTCCCCCCAATTACAAACATGGACGACTCTGTTGACATACTTCTTTGAAAGTTTCAGAGACAAGAAATTATGCAAAGATGTAGATATTCCCACATTCAAAATAGACTATGACCCAGTAGAACACATTCAACGTTGTGAAAGAGAGTGGTGAAAAATAAGATGTAAGGATGAAAGGGTATGACCCCATATGTTTACAAGTACATTAGATGACATACCAAACAAATGGTATAATATTGAAGAATCCTGCGGCCATACATCAAGATGGGTTGAAGTTAAAGAAAATTTTATACAAGACTTCAAATTTAATCTAGAAGAAGAACACTTGAAAGATGTAGCACAACAGACAAAACACTTTCTAGAAAACCCTTCACCAGTTGTACATAAAGAAAAAAAAAATATCCTAGTCAACGGAGGATCGACATCGAATTGCAATTCTGTGTTGCCAGAAAATAAATAAATCTTGACTATAGAGAGGACCGACATGGAGAATATAAAATGGCCAGGACTGTTACACATCAAAATTACTCATTTCAATGATGACCTATTGTCGTCATTACAAGCATTACAAGTGTCTCATTTTAGACATAAGTGTCACAAGTGCCGCAGACATCATACAATCATCTTGCCTATGTCATGTCTCGAACAACATCACAAGGACACTTCAAAGACACCCTCAAAGTTTGGTTTAAGAAGGAGAAATCACATGACAAAGGGTACAGAGCTTTTACCATGAAAAATACCATGAAAAAGTCATTTTTGAAGGCCAGCGCTCCCCTACCCACTGTCAAGGAGTGCCAACACTCCCTACCCTCCTTTGGGGGAGCGTTGCAACACTCTGTGCTCTATTCTAGAGGAGTGCTGGGTTGTTTGAGGAAATCTTGGGTTGTTGTGTAAAATCAAGGAAAAATCCCCCTCATCTCTGGAGTTAGTTGGATTCGAATATGAGGTCAAGGATGGATCTTAGGGAGGATCTACAACTGATGTAGAAATATCCTCAACCTATCCCAAGAATCTCTAAGGTGGTTAGACCTCTCCAAAGCCCATATAAGGAGGCCTCTTCATGGTGAAAAGGGAGGACATTGAAGGCATCAAACTTATGATCTCATAAGGGAGATAATCAATGAAGCATAGTCATTTTGTTTGTGGATCATTTGAGCAAGGGGTTGGACAAGGAGAGCTTGGTGAGGTTGTTGCATATTCATCAAAGGTCTATAAGTATTTCTATCGAGTTCTCATTAATACATGTGCTTGGCTTGTTTCCTTCAAGATTGTGTATGCCTACATAAACTTTTCTTTAATGGATAGATCTAGTTTCAGACTAATCGTAGTAGAATAGGAAGCATGCTTTGTCTTTGATTGAATTGCAGGACCTGTTGAAGAGCTTGTGGATCGCAGCTCAACTTGGTACTAGGTGAGGACAAACATCGTAAAAGGGTACATCTTCTTTCTCTTCTCTATAGATTAGTTTAGCTAGGTTTAAAGAGATGTCAGTGACCAAAGTTAGCACCTTCCTGTCTTGATCTTAGAGATTTAGGGTTCAAGAGGGAATCCACCTGTCCACAGGGGGATTTTCTTGTAACAAGGACAGAGCTTCCAGTGGAAGAAATAGAACCCAACACTATAGAATCATGTGAAGTTAGTATTAAGTATAGTCACAGAACATAAAGAAGACCATAAACAACCTGAATTCCCAAAAGGAATTCCACCTCGATGAAGCTAAGCCACCAGAATGGATGTATTCATAAATCAAAATAAAGGAATTCAAAATATCAAATGATGATAGACCAAAAATGGTAAGAATAGGGGATTAATTGGTCCAACAAGAAACAACCAACATAGTTAGTATACTAAAAGAATATCAAGATGTTTTTGCACGCGACTACAAGGATTTGAAAGGACTTGTAGAGGAAATGGGTGAAATGAAGATTGAACTTATTCCAAGAGAAAAACCAATCAAAAAACGACCTTACAAGTTAGCACATAAATATAAACCGATCATTCAAAAATAGATTGAAGGAATGCTACAAGTAGACATTATTTATCCTATCGACAAGGCAGAATGGGAAATCCCCATGGTGGTGAAACCGAATAAACATGATCCTAAAAAATTAAGAATTTGTGTCAATTTTTGGGGACTCAACAGACAGACTATGACAGATTTGTTTCCCACCCCCTTTACTGATGAAATTATTAATGAAGTCGATTGTCACAAATTTTATTCATTCACTGATGGGTTCTCAAGATATAACTAGGTGCCAATAGCAAAAGAAGATCAGAAAAAAACAACATTTGTGTTGGAATTTAGATCTTTCACTTACAAATTAATGCCTTTCGGGATGAAGAATGTGCCAACAGTCTTTTCGATAATAGTGGTTAAATAATTTCAAGAGTATATCTACAAAACCATGGCTATATACTTCGACAACTGGACAAGATACAATCTATTCCAAAATCACATAAAATGGCTTCGACTTATGATAGAACACTGCAGACAAATTCAACTATCATTAAACATTAGGAAATGCATATTTTCCACACCTATTGGAATCCTTCTAGGACATGTGGTATGTAAATATGGGGTAAAGGTTGAGATGGCTAAGATTAAGATTATCCTTGATCTAAAGCCACCTGTAAATAAAAAATAGATCAAAATTCTACTGGGTCATACTGGCTATTATAGGAATTTTATATGCCACTACTCGGACATCACCTTCCCAATGGATGAGCTCTTATGAAAATATGTTGAATTCAAATGGAGCAAGACTTCCAAGAATCCTTCAGATTTTTAAAGAAGAAGTTGGTCAAAGCACCCATTTTCAAATTTCTAGATTGGTCGAGAAATTTTCATGTCCATGTCAATGCGTCCAATCTAGTTGTTGGGTTGGTTTTATCTCAGCCATACGATGACACAATGGATCACCCAAATGCATATGTAAGTCAAAAAATGAATAACGCAGAAAGAACTATTCATCTATAGAAAGGGAAGCCCTATCAATGATTTTTTCTCTACAAACGTTCCATCACTATTTACATGCAAATCCCTTTACATTTTTTACAAACCATCAAGCATTGAAATACTTGGTCAATAAACCAGTTCATCAAGGAAATATTTGTTTTTGGTTACTATTATTTCAGAAATTTGAGTTCGACGTAATCATACGACCAGGGAAAAAGAATGTCCGACCTGATCACCTTTCACAACTAGAAATAGGAGAAGATCCGACGAGAATTGACGATGACCTTCCAGATGCACACTTATTCATAGTCGAAGTTACCTCTAAAGATTTAGAGGATATTGGCAATTTCTTAGAAGAATGAAAGGCCCCAAAGGACCTTTCAACAAACAAAATGACATGTCTAGCTATGAAAGTTTCATTGTTCACAATCATTAACATATACTTATACAAAATGGGAATGGATGATCTTTTAATAAGATGCATGCCAGAACATGAAAGGAAGGATATCATCAATGAAGCCCATGTAGGAGCAACTGGAGGACATTTTCAGGCCGACACAATAGCCAGAAAGGTACTAAAAGAAATCCTGTGGTGGACGACTTTGCATAAAGACTGTAGGGATTAAGTAAAAAAATGTGATAGTTGTCAAAGGCTTCGACGACCTTTGTGGAAAAATGAAATTCCACTAAGTTCAATAAACTCTAATCGAACTTTCAAAATTTGGGCTATCGACTTCATCGGGCCATTTCCACTGAGGGAGAGAAGAACGGGTGCCAAGTACATCATTACTACGGTCGAGTATGTGACCAAGTTGGAAGAAGCTGAGGCAGTCAAATCTTGTACCAAAGAGGTAGTAGCTAAATTCATCTATGAGAAAATAATTACAAGGTTTGGCTGTCCTTTGACACTAATCAACGACCAGGGAACTTACTTTGCGAATGAAACAATTAAAGTTCTAATGGAAAAATTCTTAATCAACCATAGAAAAATGACATCTTATCACCCACAAGCAAATGGGGTAGTCGAATCCTTTAATAAAACATTAAACAAAGCACTTACAAAGATTTGTGGCATAAATAAAGATGATTGGGACGATAAGATTACTGCAATTCTCTAGGCGTATAGATTAGCATTCAAAAGATCAACTAGGAAAAGTCCATTAAATCTAGTCTGCGGCCAGGAAGTTGTTATCCCCTTACAATTTTGGACCAATTTTGATGGGGTGGAAGCTGTAGAAAAATTTGATGAAAGAAACAATATGAACGACTGACTATACCAACTAAACAAGATGGAAGAAGAAAGGTTAATAACAATTCATCACCAAGAGGTTCAAATGAAACAACAAAAAGTGCGGCATGATCATCACATAAAGAAAAAGGATATAAAAGAGGGAGACTTGGTCTTACTATATGACAGTCACATAAAAGGAAAACCCAGAAAACTGGAAACAACATGGCTAGGACCTTATGTCGTGGAAGATATTTGACCAACTAGAGAAGTCCAACTTAGAAAATTATTGGGGAAACCATTTAAGAAAGTAATTAATGGTGCCGTTTTAAAAAAGTATCAGGTATAAAAGAAAACAACCCCGTTGGAAAATTATAGCGGGGAGTTGCCAACATAAACCGACTAATCATACTTATGAGAAATAAACCCTGCTTGGAATTAATAAACAAAAAACAATTAGACAAATTCAGGTATAGACAACTAAAAACATAAAGTATTTAAAGAACAACCATAATGCTAAAGGAAAGAAGCAATAAAGTAAAATGGAGAGAGAAAGCGGCCCTTGGTTGAGCCTGAGAGAAAGTAGCAAAAGATATTCTCGACATTCCACACCTTCAATCAGCTTAAGAAAAATACTCATAAGAAGAGAATCAAGAGAAAGGATCAGTCCGGGAGCAAGTGGACATGGTTCAGGCGAGCGTAGCTCATATGTGCATAGACCAAGAAAACACGAATCAAATTGGCATGGAAAAAGATGATCCAAAATGGATCCTGAAATGGTAAAAAAACAAGGTTATCAAATGCTCGAGAAAATGATATGATGGCGAAGTGCTCGTCGCAAGATTTTCGATGGTGCAAATGGATCAAAAATCCAAGTACGTATGTGAAAGTTATGTTGTTCTAAAGTTCTGCACAAACATGTAAAAAGTCAACAGTCAAAGAGTAATGTCGCAGTGGCAGAGTTGGGCATGTGACATTCTATCAGTAAGACATGTGGCAGTGGAAACATGACATGTGGAGGTGATGTGGTTTCATATTACTCGTTAAAATCATGTGGCAAATTAATTAAAATCATGTGATAAATTATTTTTATAATATAGATATATTATGGTTATATCCACACCATAGAGGACTCATATCCCATATTTTATGGCATAAAAAAAATGCTAAATTAAAGTTTATGATATGGATGTTACCATTTCCAAGTTTTGATGCCACGACACAAACCATATATTATGTATATTATATAGTTAATAAAATCACACCCATTTCATAATATATAACATGAATTATGTGCCAATGAAGTGGTCAATATAAACCATATGATATGGTTATAGCTTATGAAAAGGCGCTAGACCAAAGACTAACCCAAAAGGGGCGCACATCTTTTGTAGATTGAAAAAATTGGATATGGCATATTTTTAAACCATATGATATTGTAATTAATATTTTATGCCATGTAATATGGCAACCACATATATAATATGGTATCTAAATCCCATAAAAGGTGCGTAAATCCCATAAAAGGTTTTGCCACGTTTTTATAACAAATCCTAATTTGGTTATTAAAACCATATTGGTGCGTAAAGCCCATAAAATATTATGCCACGTTTTTATAACAAATCCTAATATGGTTATTAAAAACATATTATATGGTTTGTTAAGTCATGTGGAAAGGTGTGCATTACATTATATGTCACAAGTGGATCGAAACTTTGGTTTTGTAGATGTTTTTAAACCATATTTAAAAAATATTTGAAATCTATGTCATATTGTAACACTCTGTTCCTCCTTGCTTCTCCCCATCTGTAAATATAATTATATTGGCCAAGAAACTATGGAAAATCTAAAAGTGTGAATGTTTGATTTAATGGACCTTTGTACAAAAGGTTGATGAATATAATTTTTGTTATTTTAAAAAAAAATGGTTACGTGCTGCATGACTGCGGAAAGAAGGGATGTGCTAAGAGAAAACCATGAATGCTATGAAAGGTGGTGGAGGGGACTTGGAGTGGTTGCGTTAACCTCCACCGAACCAGTACCATGATGGAACTAATTGCTCAAACCAAAACAACCCTCTGACCCAAGAATGAATTATAGTCGGGATGGTAGGTGGGAAGACCTCCTCAAGAGTTAATGAGGGGATGGGGAAGACCGCCCACCCGTAAGGCTTCTAGACCTGACCACCGACTGGGAATTCGAGCCCCATGCAACCTTGCTGAGGAAGGCAAGAAAGGAAGTGTGGTGGGCAGAGGAAGACCTATGGGGAAAAAATGCAGAGACGAGAGCGGAAACTCTCGAGTCCGAGGAAGGACTGAAAGAGGAATAGTGAGTTCTAATCACAAAAAATAGAGATTGAACTAGGAGAAGGAGAGTAACCTTCATCCTTATCTATTTTTGTATTGGGAGAAGGAGAGTAATCTTCATCCCTAACTTCCGTTGAGCTGGAAGTAAAATATTGAATCTCAGAGCATCGTGGCTTAAGCTC
>SNQJ01S0008273.1:225365-237658 GCA_010110895.2 Picea sitchensis
GTTAAAATCAAAAGCTACATGGAAAGGCATGGAATGACAAGGCAAGGCATGGCAAGGAAATGCATGGCATGGCAAGGCAAGGCAAGGCATGGCAAGGCATGGCATGGCATGGAAAGGAAAGGCATGGTTGGCAAGGCAAGGAAAGGCAAGGAATGACATAAGCATAGTTCCCTAACAACAAAAAATAACCACAACATACAAGAATACCATAACAACCATAACATGAAGCCAAAATTTCAATCATTAATAAATTTGAAATATTTGTTCAATTATTATTTTTACATACCTATGGTCATTCAAGTAGACCATCAGGATCACTTCTAATACTGGTGATGTCCATTAAATTCCTTTCTCATAGTAAGGCAAGAAGTATTGTACCTTTGATGAGTTCTTACTTGGAATTTTATGTAGTTGGATGTTTGTACCAACAACCAAGTTCATAAAGGGGTATACAACTTCACCTAGTCTATATTCTTGAAATACATAACCAACTTTACTTTGTGTTCTTTCATCCTGTGTCATATATTCTCCTTTAATAACCATCGAACCAATCGAAAATTCAATGCCTTAAGAGTCTGCTACTAATTGCATGAGGGTCTACTTTCCCTCTAAGCAATGTGCCAACCAATAATTAGTTCCCCATTCATTACCTCTTGGTGCAACCATTGCGTATATGTGTCATGAAAAAAATGGAGTGCCAACATGAGAGTCCACTAGATGACCAAAGAATAAAACATTGATGATAGTTATTCAAAATTTAATAGAAGGTTTCACTGAATTTGGTAGTACGAGATCTGAGACATGATCATAATCTACTAAAATATTTTATTGGTCCTCCTCCAAATGGGATAATTCCATAGTTATATGTTGACCAATGGGGAGTGATACACGATCCCATCTATCAACCTAGTATGTCGATTCACAATCATCCCATTCATTACTACTACATGGACCACATAAGCAAGAGAGTTTTCTCATCCATATTTCAACTATTGCATTGTTTGATGTTGGAACTGAGTGGAATCCATGAGTGCCCTGGATTTTTTTTCATTCATACCACTGTGATCAATCTACATCGACCGCCTCCCAAAAATATCTATTTACATGTCATTTCTTGTTTGATTGGTCTTCATGGGTTCTTGTTCCCTCTCCTATTACTGAAGAACACCATTCAACAATGGATTTCTAATCTCGAATGAGGGAAGTAGATGTGAACTTCATTCCTTTCATGTTTAATGATCTTTTTATGCATGTGCATTCTCTATCATGCTCCCATTTCCCATTCCCAGACTCGAAATAGTTTCAAATGTGTGGTACCTTGAGTTTTTTGTGCAACATACACAACCATTTAAATACACGAGCAATTTTTAAGTGACCTATTCAACCATATGACCAAATCCAATATTGATCCATCTGTATGTTTTTCTCCTTAAGGTGATTATAAAACAATTGAAAGAAATGTTGTATGTAGTCTAATTCATGGCACCGATCATCTCTTATGTAGAAGTGATACTCCTTCAATATAAATTTTTTTTCTTCGTTAATATCTGGCCCATCCTTATATGTGATATGGACCATTATGTTGACCTTCTCTGAGTGATAATATTGGCTTTGAATTTCAACCACTTATAAGACAATACCAATGTGAAATGTATCTCTTCATATTCTAAAATGCTCATCCTTCCATAGATCCACATTGACATGTTGAACATATTGTTGTGTCTTTTCAACAAAGTCCTTCATGAAGTCACATACTCATACCTGGGAAGTCACCAATTGTATCTTTTTTCTTTCCTTCCCTCCATTAATTTCATATGAAACATATTTAAATTTTTGCAAGGCAACCTTCATCCTCATCGCTTACATGGATGCACTTGCACAATAATGCCATTCCACCGCACCTGGGGCATGTCCCATCTAAGAAACATTTTTGATACAATGTACAACCCTCTAGCCTTGTACATAAGATGTCGTGAAAAAAGTCTTTAGATGACGATAACGAAAATACAACTGAGCATTCTTGCAAAAGGGTGTTATGAAAAACATGATATATTTGTGTGTGTGTGTGTGTGTGAAAATAATAACCATACTAAATTTTATATCTAAACAACATGTATTATGAATTGTGTTTATTCGAACATACCAAGGCTTTCATTTATGGAAATATCTTTGGCCCAAGTTAATTCCACTATCTATCGTCCTGAATCTCTCATACAATTCTATCTGTGTAATGTTAAGAAAGTGTTTAATAGGGGATTCATGGTCCCTAGATCCGCTTCTCAATTTTAGTACATATTTTTGGTTGGAAGAAGGCCTAGTGTTATCATGCTAGAAATCCTATACTAGTCCCTTAACTGCTCCAATTAACTTCATGTCAGAATGAGATAGCCTACCAGTGAAGGCCCACAAATCTGTTGGGCCACCCGTGTCGAGGATATCTCATCTATGAGAATACTTTATAAGGGCTTTGATATTGCATTTCATGATATGATAGGTTTGTTGTAGAAAATGATGTTTTCTTGTGATCTTGCTAACAATTGATTGTGACAAGACAGATCGGGCTGCATTGCGGTTTTTAGAACTATATTTCCTACCAATTCTTTGAAAAACATCTAAAAGTTTTATAACAACATTATGACTTTTTTTATAAACCTTTGACTATTTTAATGCCTAAAATTCTACTAATAGCAGTCAAACTTCTAGATTTTAACAAAGCCAAAAATAATTGTCATTTAGAGACATTATATTTTGGTTCAAAATATTCTTTAATGATTTTATAATAATGATAATGAATAGCACGGCTAGGTAAATTAACTTCAAGTGATTCTAGACCACTTTCATCCACTTGAATGCATTTAGGAGTTCTTCACCACACACTGCTCAATCTAGGTAGGGATGATGAACCCTTATTCTAGCACTCTTCAATTCCCTGTTTTGGAGTTAACAATGTTACATTTCTTTCCCCTTCAATCACTGGAGGATCAAATATGGGAGGAGAGTGGACATGGGATTGACTAGTTTCTAGAATGTCTGACTATCCAACAAGAGGTTGCACCATAGGAACTTCTTTACCACAATGTTGAGCATCGATTGCCTCTCTAATTTCATCCATTGTATAATCAACTCCAAGAAAATACTCCATCATCTGGTCATCCATAACAAGTTTTCTTTATGATATATTGGATGGATTGGTCTCTAATGAACTCCTATGTTTTTCTTGGGGTGATGGAGGAGAAACAACAATGACATCTATTCCACTAGAAATTGGATTGTCCTCTTCTGAAAGCGTACGGTTTAATATATGTGACTTTGTCTTTTCTCTTTCTTCTTCTACCTTTTCTATGGGTTTCTATTTCCTCGAGAACTTTCTTTCTCGAATCTGTTGGTTCCCCATGTTTAAGGAGAAAAATTGGCTTCCAAGCACACCACCACAAATTTGTCTTGGCATTACACAAGAAGGCACAACTAACAATTCCAATTCCAAGTGGACAAATTTGTCTTCGTATTACAAAATAAGACACAACTAATAATTCCAATTCCAATTGGACAAATTTGTCTTGGTATTAAACAAGAAGAAACAACTAACAATTCCAATTCTAATTAGATAAATTTGTCTTGGAATTACACAACTAAAAATTCCAATTGGACAAATTTGTCTTGGTATTACACAAGAAGAAACAACTAACGATTCCAATTGGAAAAATTTGTCTTGGTGTTGTCCCTTGACCAAGTTTTGGATTTAATTGGTCATGTTTGACCATTTTTGGGACTTCGACAACCTGTCGAAGATGGAGCACTAGACGAAGAAGAGATCATGGGATCTCAACCCACTTTTGGGCCCATTTTGGGTTTTGGGAATATGTATGGGAAAGGGATGTCGGCCCGTGGGTTCACCCACGCTTAGTCCCACTTTTGTAAATGTATAAATAGACGTTTAGGCATCTAGTAGAGTATCTATTGTATCTATGTGGTATAGGCTACATGCCAAGTGGGATCGTGTGATCGAGGTGTTGTGAATTCTATAGGCTTGCAGAGATTAGTGCAAGTCCCTGTGTGGAGATATAGAAGGATTTGTGTTGTAAGGCAAGGAAGAAGGATCTAGCGAGTTGCGCAGATCTTCTGTCCTATGCGCAGTAGGTTTTGATGGCTCCGTGCTTGTAACCGATTGAAGATGCTAATAAAGAAGAAGAGTTGGTGGACGTAGCCCCAGGGTGGGGGTGAACCACGTAAATCTGTGTGTTATGCTCTGTGCTTTGACTTGATGTGTTTATCTCTTCTTTAGCTAAAGTTCTTTGATATATTTAGATAGATCTACTTATTCTTTGTGCTTCATTAGATGTGTATGAATAGTAGATCTGATATGTATGGAGATGCTTAGTGTTGATCTACTGGATCTGATCTGTTTTACTGTTGCTAAGTACTAAGATACCTTATATCTAAGTGAATGTTGTGATGCTTTGTGCTAACTATGAAGTATAATAAAGGTTGAATATTGATGAATGATCAATGCTAAGTGTTATGTAAGAGATATAATCATAGATCTATGTCCTAGCTAAGGTTGCAAACACCTGAGTCTCACAACCACCCCTGCTTCTACCTCAGGTGAGACTTCATCTGCTTCGCAGGTGTTTCCGAAAGGGTCGGTAGTTAGGGTTTTGTTGGTGCACTGCTGTAGCATTGAACCTCGGGTCTGCCCCTGTGCCAACACTTGGTATTACACAATAAGACATAACTAACAATTACAATTGGACAATTTTTTCTTCCAATTCCAAGAAGACACAACCAACAATTCCAATTCCACTTGGACAAATTTATCTTCCAATTCTTCCCACAATTGTCTTGTAATAGCACAAATATGTCTATGAATTAAACAACAAGAAAAAAAAACTTTCATGTTCCTGCTATTTTTGCGTGCAGATGTCGAGCTTGAGATAGATGAGGTAGAGGATTGTGCTTGGCACATAAAAATTCCCAGCAAGAACGTGCACATGTTCCTAAAATGCATGTGAACTAAAGTGCATGCACATTATAGGAATGCACACACATTCTTTCTAGGCATGGATGAGCGCACAATCACAAGGATTTCAAGTCACAAGAGTGCATGTGTTCTGTTGGCCCTCGACCAAGTTTTGGAGAACCTTGGTTGTGTTTGACCATTTTTGGGACTTCAACAGGTTGGTCGAAGATGAAGCACCAGGCGAAGCGGAGATCGCAGGATCTTGCCCCCTTTTGTGAGATTTTTGGGATTAGGGTTTATGTAACAGGTATGGGATGTCGGCCCATGGGTTTACCCATGTTTAGGCCCCATTTGTAATGTATAAATAAATATATAGGCAATGTAAGAAAGTAGCAGGGAGACCTATTAGAATCAACTTAGTGTAGAGCTGGAGGCTTTGTGCATACTATGTGTTAATACTTGCAGAGATAAGTGCAAGTGATTGTAGGAATCTTGTGTGCAGACTGTGTAAGAAGGCTTTGTGCTGTGACCTAATTCGGGGAAGGAGGATCTGGTGAGGTGCGCGCAGATATCTTGTCCTATGCAAAGTTGGCTTTGTGGCTCTGTGCATTGAAAGAAGATAATAAAGAGAAGAAGAGTTGGTGGACGTAGCCCCACGCTGGGGGTGAACCACGTATATCTTGTGTTGTGATTTCTTTGTGTCATTGATGTGATTTATGCTTAGTTCTGAATCTTTATGTATGTTAGATGCATATGATATAGTATCTTAGTACTTGATAACTTGGATGAATGCTAGATATGTTGATGCTATGTGCTAAATGGTCAGATATGCTTAGATCTTGTTGAATATTGCATTGTTCTATAATTAAGGTTTTACCTGCGATGTGAGTAAAGGTTAAAGACTAATGAATGTTAACTCCTACATGATTTGTTAAAGCATTGTGATCACAGATCTGTGTCCCAGCTAGGTTGCAGACACTTGAGTCCTGCAACCCCCGCTGCCTCTACCTCAGGTGAGACTTCATATGTTTTGCAGGTGTTGTCGAAAGGGCCGGTAGTTAGGGATTTTTTGGTGCACTTTTGAAGTGTTGAACCCTGGGTCTGCCCCTGTGCGAACAAATGGTTCCATTGTCGGGACCTGAAACTGTGATTTCTAGGAACTGAGGAAAAGAGAAAGCTCTGTGCGTAGATCCGTTGTTGTATTGCACAGTACTCTACTTGATTTGTGAAGCTCTGTGCTAAGAAGAGAAGTCCAAAGAAAAGAGGTAAGATCTTAAAGCTTTGTGCTCTGATAAAGGTAAGATAAGTGGAAATTTTTGTTTCGAAAGAATGGATCTAGGTATAATTGATAGATTTTGTCCTAGTCTGAAAACTAGGGCACAACTAGAAGAAAGAATATATGATATGAATAGATCTGATAAAAATAGTGAAATATATGTTATCCCTGTGCATAGAAAGAATTTTTGGACTAACAAGTGGATGCAAGATCCTAGAAATAATTTTTTGTAGGTCCATCACTTTGATCCCAGTGCGTAGTACAGGAAAGATTGGGGATTGTTGAAGAGAAAGAGAGGATTGACATTATGTTATAACTGCAGAAGACCAGGACATCTTGCTAAGGAATGCCCTGGTAGAAGTCCTATTTTATTTTGATGTAAAGCTATTGGACATGAAGTTTTGGATTGTCCTAGAATGATTTCTAAAGTTGAGAAGATGAACATGAGACAAGAAGAACATGAGGAAGGTCAAGATACTAAGAATATGATAAAGAACCAGAAAGAATCAAAGGTTATATTATTGCAGATGAAAGAAACATTGAATGATCAAAAGACATCAGTTTATCGAAGATTTTTAAAGAGAAAGAGTGCATAGAAACAAGAATAGGAGATTTCGACATAGACTGTGTATTGGATGCAGAAACATAGATAAACATTATGACATAAAGTACTTAGGAAATATTAGGAAATCCTGCTATAATTCCTTCATTGGGATGAATAGGATTGTTTAAAGGAACGCTGATAACCCTATGTGGAAGAATTTCCCATGTACCTGTGATTGCTCATGGAACATTAACAAAATAAGAATTTGAGGTCATTAAGTTTGCTGAGAACAACGCTCCCTTTGCACTTTTGTTAGGAAAGACTTGGATCGAGAGAGATCAGATCCAAAGGAGAGAATAAGAGGAAGCTATAGAACAGAAAAATAAAGAATTGAGGGATTTCATGGCTAAGAGAATATCGTGCTTAATAAAATAACAAGAGGACAAGTCGAAGCAACTGAGGACTAGAGACTTAGCTGTCGAAGTTGAAAGAACACAAGAAGGCTTAAAGAACCTACCCATGCAGGAGAGTAGAGAACCTACTCTAGAAACAGTAAGAGAAGAAGTATTATCCTTTAACCTTGGGAAAGATCCTCAACAGTGCAAAGTTACTATGCAAAGAAAAGATAAGAACAGTAATGGAAAGAGGAATCCAGAGATGCAGATCACAGGAAAGAAAGCTAGAAAGCTTAGTAAGAAGAAAGCAAAGCTAGAAAAATTACAGAAGGTTCTAGAGAGGACTTCGCAGAAGGAAAACTTGTAGAACTTGAACCTCGCCGGAATAATAGAACAACATTGATTGGCACTTTGCCATGAAGAAGCAATATGACCGTTGGAGGCGTCTCGACTGTTAGAATGACGCTCCAGAATGGCTAGAAACATAGTTATTGCCGAAACGTTCACCATTGGACTGTTGGGACCGCGCCATAACGGATGGAATTGTATTGATTGAGGCATTCCTGCCCCTTGGAGGAGTCTATTACGATGTTATCTATTTATCCCGTCGAATGTTGTATAGAGGATACTTTCACGAATTGTGATTATCCGAGCCCACAGAGAACTAATTGCTTTCGTGCAGTTCTTATTGTAACCTCGCCATCTGTTCTGCTACTCTGATTGTTTGTTCACCGACCTAAGATATCTGATCTTGAGCGTGTATGTCGAGCGACCTTAGAAGTAGATAAATCCGTCGAAGAAATCCTCATAGAACTCATGGATGAGAAGGTCCTGTCCGCAGGAATACAGGCCTTGTCAATGAGAGGAGTGCAAGCATCCCCATTGACTGCACGTCGATCAAGGCCCTCCTGAACTGCGACAGAGAAGAGAAGAAAGCATCGCAATGACTTGGAAAATGTGAAGCTCATCCCATCAATCCTGCCCAACTATATCCTACCTCTGGCTGGTGCGGTTAGTCGTGATAGCGTCCTGAGGGACTTCGACTATACACTGATTACTGCGTACCTCCTGAAGGGGATACACGTAGTTGGAATACATTTAGGCTTGATTATGACACTGAAGATCAATGAATTTAACTTAGGAGACTACAATAACTATGGCATGCTCACACCACACAAGTACTTGACCAAGACAATGGGGAATAAGTCAAAGATAATCCCCCAGCCGTGGACTATAAACATCATGAGGTCCACCATTATTAATGTGATAAAGATCCCACACTTTGACAGACATCAAGAGGTTAACGTGTGCGTTAAACTCCTTCTGTCATGCTACCATGGTGGTTACGTGTGGTTGGATCGACGCATCACAGTAGATCTGATGCTAATCCATCGAATCAATGGATTAAGCATGGAAGGACTAGATCGCCAGGATTTTTACCCAAGGAAGGTTGCAAATCATTCCCTGGTGCAACACATAAAATAAACCTACGGTGATGTGGAGAAATGGAAATGGGGCAACAAGGTAGCCTCCATCCAAAATGGAGCAGTACTCTTATCTTTCCAGTTGATCACTGGTAAGCTCATCAGGAAGAATAGGCCAACGCAGGTCACAGGGTTTGTCGTCAACCCCACAGGAAAATGCGTTGAAGGGATGCAAATGAACTGGGCGGGCTACCTCGTCAACCAGTTAGAGAAAGATTGTCGTGAATCTCAGGATTAGGGATACAAGTTCCATTTCAGTTGGCTTCTAATCTTCATTGTCTTCATTGCTTGGGAGATGCTGGAAGGAGCGACCTTCCCTGAAATTGAGTCGTTTGAACCACTAGCTACGAAGTTCACTACACTATGGTATTCGAGCGACATGGCAAAGCAATGACAGTCAAATGTTGTGTTTCACACCTATTATCTATAGCTGAAGAGGTCCATTGAATCCTTCCCTCGCATGGTTTCGAATACTCTGCACAGGTTCAGGCCACTTGTGAAGTTCTACGCAGACAGGCACTTCATATATATCATTGCGTGCCAAAATCATAGAGGAGGGCATGGAAGAAATAACCAAGGAATGGCCTGCAGATTTCCTTGTACCGGTCGAACAGAGAGAACTCTCTGACCCTGACCTCATCGGAAGTCCTGTAGTCACTCGCGAAGAATATGATGCACCCAACAACAACAGAAAGAAAAAGTAGGAAGAGGTACATGAATTGAGCAGTGCATCAAAGGAAACTACACTAGATTTACCTGAAGGAGGAGGAGGTGATGAAGTAGACAAAGAAGAGGACGAAGGGGAAGAAAACAAGCAGGAACATGGAAAAGTAACACTGCCTAAGGATTCCATCATGGAGGCTGAGACATTCAAGAAAAGAAAGGGCTCCCCGCAAAAACCTTCATCGTGAAAGAAGTCAAAAGCTAATAAACCTCCATTTCAGACTGTTTTCATGGTAGATGATATTGACCTCATCATCGTCGTTGTATCAGATACCTCAGAGGAAATTTTGTAGGGAAGTGAAGCTAAATAGGAGACAATGTTTGACAGGATCGAGGCGGAGCTCAAAGGGGTACAACAAGCTCTTTATTCGAGTCGTACAGTGTCTACTACGCCATTATCAACAGGGGACATAGAAGTAGGAGATGAGTCTACCTAGCTACGTAGATTAGTAGACTCAACGGAGGATCACCTTTGTCGAGTCTAGGAGGAGAAGGAGCAAGACACAAAGGCATTAAAGAAAGAAAAAGAAGAATCCCTAGAGAAACATCAGCTTGTGCAGCAAGAGAAAGATGACCTCCAGGTGAAGTTTGCATAGGATAAAGCGCAGATCTAGAAGGAAAAAGAAAATCTACTCACAGAGCAGATGGGATTCAAGGAGGAAGTCACCAGAGCATTTCTCTCTGTGTCGGGCCTCGCATGAATAGAAGAAGACACAGTAGAGATTCAAGTGTAGAAGCTTGTTGAATCTATTCAGTAGCTTCAAGCAAGAGTGGTAGAATTGGAACTACAAGCCGTGCCAAGCACTCCACAGGAAGTGAGAGATCAGAGGGAAGAAAATTCTCGGAGCGAAGTAGAAAGAATCAAGGCATTGGCCTTAGAATGAAAGAAATTAAGTGGTCGAAGTGTGCAGACCTATGAGCGGCTTGCAGAGGACCCATAACTAAAGACATTGTAGTCAAAACTTTAGGAGGAAAATAAATAAGAAGTGACACTACAAGAATAATTGAATTCACTGTCAGCAGTCGAGAGGATGAAAAGGTCCCAGGAACAACGCACCGTTCAACAATAGGTCCATGCCATCCAGAGTAAAGTCATGGAAGTGACCTAGAGGCTACAGCCAGTGTAGGATGAAGCCTGCGCACTTTTTTAGGAGATTGAAGGCCAAGGTGCACATCTAGAACAAGTAGTCACCATGGTGGAACAACGATTAGAAGGAGTAGTGACCGAGAAAGTTATTTAAGATTTCGTCGAGCAAGAGGCTCCGACGAAGCAGTAGGTCAAGCCAAGATTGAGGCCTTCGAAGAAAAGTTGCCCATATCAGAGTGACTCGAGATGAGTCACATGTGAGTGTTGGGGGACTATTGGCCCTCGACCAAGTTTTGGAGAACCTCGGTCTTGTTTGACCATTTTTGGGACTTTGACAGGCTGGTTGAAGTTGAAGCAGAGATCGTGAGATCTCACCCCCTTTTGTGAGATTTTTGGGATAGGGTTTATGTAATGGGTATGGGATGTTGGCCCATGGGTTTACCTATGTTTAGGCCTCATTTGTGATGTATAAATAGATATCTAGGCGATGGAAGAAAGTAATGGGGAGACCTAGTAGAATCATCTTAGTGAGGAGATAGAGGCTTTTTGCATACTATGTGTTAAGACTTGCAGAGCTAAGTGCAAGTGATTGTAGGAAGCTTGTGTGAAGAATGTGTAAGAAGGATTTGTGCTGTGACCTAACTCAGGGAAGGAGGATCTGGCGAGGTGCACACAGATCTCCTATCCTATGAGGAGTTGGCTTTGTGGCTCTGTGTATTGAAAGAAGATAATAAAGAGAAGAAGAGTTGGTGGACATAGCCCCACACTGGGGGTGAAACTTGTATATCTTGTGTTGTGATTGCTTTGTGTCATTGATGTGATTTATTCTTAGTGATGAATCTTTATGTATGTTAGATGCATCTGATATAGTAGCTTAGTGCTTGATAACTTGGATGAATGCTATATTTGTTGATGTTATGTGCTAAATGGTCAGATATGCTTAGATCTTGTTGAATACTGTGTTGTTCTGTAAATAAGTTTTTACCTGTGATGTGAGTAAAGGTTAAAGACTAATGAATGTTAACTTCTAAGTGCTCTGTTAAAGAACCCCCCCTTGCCTCTACCTCGGGTGAGACTTCATCTGCTTCGCAGGTGTTGCCGAAAGGGCCGATAGTTAGGGTTTTGTTGGTGCGTTGTTGAAGCGTTGAACCCTGGGTCTGCCCCTGTGCAAAAGTGTTCTCTTAATGCAATAGATATATAACTTATTATAGACCAAACATATTTATGAATAAATATGTATAGGGCTTTGGGGACAACTAGGACCTAAGGAATTAGGATTGAAAGTGTTTTGAGGCATAGAACAATCGTTAGAGAACCAATATGTGGGTGATGTGGGTGCAAGGATTGTGGGGCCTTTAATAAGAGGTATATGCATAGTGCACTTAGGAATCAAGTGTGGAGGGGGTTAAGGGGCGAGTATAGGTTATGCCTAGGCTTATATGGAGCTAGTGGGGTCCAGGTCATGGTCTAGGTCAAGCTCTAGGTCATGGTCTAGGTCATGGTCTAGGTCAAGCTCTAGGTCATGGTCATGGTATATGTCTAGGTCATTGTCTAAGTCTAGCTCTAGATCTATTTTGTGGTCTAGGTCATGATCTAGGTCTATTTCATGGTCTACGTCATGTTCATCATATAGGTCTAGGTCATGGTATAAGTCTTTCCATGTCTAGGTCTTGCCATGTTTAGGTCTTACAATGTCTATGTCTTGCTACATCTAGGTCTAGGTCTAGGTCTTGACATGTCTAGGTCAAGGCCATTTATTTCCTTGCGATGTAGAGAGGGGCGGTGGAGAGAGAGAGGAAGAAAGAGAGTGTGAGAGGGGGAGAGGGG
>SNQJ01S0008273.1:237668-250349 GCA_010110895.2 Picea sitchensis
GGAATGGCATGGCATGTCAAGGAAAGGAAATGCATGACATGACATGGCATGGGATGACATGGCAAGGCAAGGCATGGCATGGGATGGCATGAAAAGGAAAGGCATGGAATGGAATGGCAAGGAAATGCATGGCAAGGCATGGCATGGAAAGGCATGGAATGACATGGCATGGCATGGCAAGGAAAGGAAATGCATGACATGACATGACAAGGAATGGCATGACATGGAAAGACAAGGAATTGCATGGCATAGAAAGGTAAGGCAAGGCATGTCATGAAATGAAAAGGAAACAAATGGCATAGAAACGCATGGACTGGAAATAAGACTTCATTGGATGGAAATGAAATTTGTGATACAAAGTTAAGTCATATGTCCCTATAAAAAATGTTTTTTATTTCTTGGGATTAGAAATGTTCCTTTTTTGTGATGCTTATTTCATTGCAATCCACATTTTGATTTGAATTATTCATTGCATAATGTTATGGAAAGATATACATTTATTGGTGTATAGGTTAAAATGGGAAGCTACATGGAAGGACATGCAAGGAGGGATTAGTTTCTTTTATATCATAGTTGTGTTCTAGGGATTTGTAAATGTAACAACCTATATTTTGGCCTTAGAAGGTTAGAACTTTGATTTTTACTTATCTTAGTGATTCATTGCTTTGTACTTGTTGGGTTTACTTAGAATCATATAGACATTTGATATGTGTACATTTGAATCTATTTATGTGTTGAGGGGTATTATTTTTATTGTTATATGTTTATGATGATGATAATTTTGTGATTTGTTTAAACATGCAAATTGAAATGTGGAACATTTGTTTGTAGATACCAATTCATAATTATGTATAATAGATGCAAGGCATCATGTAAATAAACACACATTTATTCATTGAACATTAATACAGATAAGGATTATCATATGAAATGTGTAATGTATATTCCTGGATATGAGCTATGCGATATTCAAATGACTATATCGTTGAGGTGGCCAAGGCATGGCAAGACAAGGCATGCCATGGAAAGTTAAGGCAAGGCAAGACATGGCATGGCAAGGAAAGGCAATAGAAGGCATGGAATTGCATGACATGGCATGGAAAGGCATGGCATGGAAAGGCATGGCATGGCATGGAAAGGCATGGCATGGCATGGCAAGGCATGGAAAGGAAAGGCATGGAAAGGTAAGGCAAGGCAAGGCATGGCATGGCAAGGCATGGCATGGCAAGGCAAGAAAATGCAAGTCGTGGCAAGGCATAGCATGGCAAGGCAAGGCATGGCAAGGCATGGCTTGGAAAGGAAAGACATCCCATGGAAAATCATGGCATGGCATGGCATAGAAAGTGAAGGAAAGGCAAGGCATGGCATAGTAAGGCAAGGCATGGCATGGCATGGCAAGGCATGTCATGAAAAGTCAAGGAAAGGCATAGTAAGGCAAGGCATGGAAAGGTAAGGGAACGCAAGGAAAGGATAGGAAGTCAAGGTAAGAAAAGGAAAGGCTAGGTAAGAAAGGCAAGAAAGGAAAGGCTAGGCATTGATCACATACTTTGTTGAGGATGCCCCATCCACTTGGAATCTTGCACATTCATCCATGGAGTTGGATACCTTGGAATTTACAAATGTGAAGTGGTTGCATGCATGCACATTATTGGAGGGAACATTCCATGTGGACACTTGGCATTTGAATTTGCTTGATGTCTATTTTTGGTGGCATGTCCCCTTCATGAGAATTATTTGGTGCATACTCTTACTATTTTTGGATGAGGACGAATTTATTTGGATAGTCTAATGTCCACATGTTGTAACATGGTCAACGATGGATTGAGGAGAGATATAACTAATTCATTATTAGAATATTTATTTTACTTGTCATGGAGTCAGTTAGAAAATAATAATATTTTATTGTATAATAGAATAGACTCACTCTATAAATAAGAGTTCTCTCTCTCCATTGTAAAGGGTGGATATTTTAGGTATTTAGGAGCTCCCCTCTTGGGCTACATTGTAGAACATTTTTGCAAGCTTAATGGAGAATTTGAGGTATATTTTAATTTGATGTGAGGCTTTATTGTGCACTCACATTTTATGTGTTGATTTTGTATTAAGAAACCCTTTTAACATGTTGTGATTTCCATTATAATGAACCATGCTTCATTTTGGATAGAGTAATGTGACGTTTCAACTCTCTTATTTTTATTTTTATTATGTTAGCCTACATGATTGTTATTATTGAATCTTGTAGTCTTAACTAGGATGGGTCTTCAATATTTTGCCAAATTTAGGTAATGAGAAGCATTGATTGTGTATGGATTTATCACTTAGCAATATTTTCCACCATAAGAGATTCGTTAATGTGTAACACAAGTATTTATAATAACTTTAGAAAAAAAAAATTATTCTTACTTTCATAGACTTCATTAACACTTTAAAAAGTAATTAATCAAATTAAATAAATTCATGCATTCATACACATAAAATTCATACACTTTGAAATTCATACATTCATCAACATAAAATACAGAAACAATGATATTTATAAAAAACATGCCATGAAATGTGTGTGTGTGTGTGTGTGTGTGGAACATCATCTAAATTGTGTATTTTTTACAAAATGACAACAAGTTCCCTAACATAAAAAATATCCATATGGTGGCCTAGATACAAAATGGAATTCATTGGTCACTCATTGGCCACTTCCACCCTCACCACCCTCATGAGCATCCTGGAAATTGATCTTTCTTCTCTTGCTCGAAGAAGCACCTCTAGTGGTTTTGGGCCTAAGCATGGTTCGTCGCTCCAGAGACTGCACAAAGAAAAACCAGTGTTATAATATTTTTTCCACAATGAATTAAAAGACTTATGAACTAATGCTTTGTATGTAAACATAAGACAACTCATTGCATATGGTACAAAAAATCGTGAGGGTGTTACCCTCCTACGCGACCCTAATCTCTCAACAATGCCACCCTGCGTCAATTACAAGGATCAAATCATGAAATTTAAACAAATATGAATAAGATCAATTGCATTCATGATACATAAAAAATGATCATCAACACATTATCTCACCGTGAATATCTCAGACCTGGATGGAGAGTCCCTGATAGGTGGAGCGCTCGGTTGTACAACCTGCTCCAAGGAAACCTCTAATGTGGAAACCTCAGTGGATGGAGCAGATGGAAATGGTGGTGGGTGTAAGTTTTAAACCTCTGAAGTAAAGCAATGCATATAGATTCTTAAGAAAAACATAAATTAATCAATGACTCATACACATAGTACACAAAGATTTATGTTGGAAACCCTTAACTAGGAGAAAACCAATCTTCCTTGGTGTCGCACCTTTCAACTCTGTATTGTATTAATTTCACCATTCACCATACAAAATACAATGTTTTAGGTATTCCATAGCTACCAAAACCCTAATCCCTTAATCTGGGATTAATTTAGAAAACCACTAAAAATAGCAAAAACCGCCCAAAAGAAAAATTTCGGGGCATTGCGCGTAACCAGGGGGGGCATACCTAGCCCCCCCGGGACCCCCTAGGAAAGTGCTCAGTGCACACGACACACGGATCGAAGGAATTTGGGATCGTCATATGCGATTGTCGAATATGACGCGGCCACACACACACATGAAAAGAATATAACACATACCCAAGAGTGGGGGTGGGTGGCATACTGGTGCATCCATTGTGGATGGATACGATGGAAGAGGTGGTGCAGATGGGTGGTCTGTGGGTGCATCCATTGAGGATGCATGGAATAAGAAAGATGTTCGGGGTGGGCGACGATGGACCCCCATAGACTGTATGAGTGATGGAAGAACCCTAGGCCTAGAGTAAGGTAACTTAGAGGATGTGGGGAAGTGCCCAAGGAGAGGACTAGTACTAAAACTAGAAAAAATATTGACAATCTGCATACATATTAAGAATATTGAATTAATAGTACAAAATAGTAAAATTCAACAACATAAATACAACAAATTTGAGATTTAAACGATATTTAAATATACACATGATACCTGTGATGTGGTTGAATTTTCCATCCTAGGTGGACATTCCTCGACATTGCTTGGTCCCACAACCTATAGAAACACAAGAACATTAAAAATTAGAGGATGTCATAAAATAAAGAAGTCATTATGGTGAATTTATCAAATGTGACACATACTTGTGTGTGGGGTAGACCGATTGAGCAAGATGCCTCTACTATTGCATCAGTGGTGGAGACAGGAAATGATGCATCCATGAGCATAGAGGGTCTGCTACATGGGCATAAAAAATGAAAAAAAACATAAAATAAAATATAGATATAAATAGACATAGTACTATATAAATATATCACGATGAAGAACATAGAGATGGTTAAGATACTAAGCTCATCCATGAAGCTCCATTGTACACTAGCCTCAATAAGCCCATAGCAAGTCTTCCTGCAAATCAAACATCTATGAGGTTCACATGGATGATTGGTATGTCATGTGTCCTCTCCTCACTGAACTATTTTGTACGGGGTGAAGCTCTGACGCCTCACCAGCAGGAACCTCCTATTGAGATAGTGCTACAAAGCTACCATGTTGCACTAGGCTTCGAGTCAATGATGATATAACGACCTGTACCTGTTGCAAGCTCTCTACAATAGGAGGATGTTGGGTAGGGGGGTTAGGCCTTCGCCTAGGGGGATGAGGACCTAATATGGGATCACGCTTATCATTCTCTCGATCCTGTGCAAACCCTTGACCCACCCCCTAGAAGTCACCAATGTCAAAGTAGTTGACATGATGGCCCAAAATAAATTCATCCCATAATTTTTGCAAAAAATATAAAGGCACCTCCATGTTATTGCAGGGAGGTTTATCAAATACCGTGTACCACCTATCCATCCAATTTTCACTAATTTGTGGGTGGACACACCACTCAATGAAAATGTGTTTCTTGGTCACGAGTGGTTGTTGTTGAGATTGAGGATCAATAAAAATAGACATCAATTGTTGTTTTGATATACCAAAGTCTCTAACTTGATTTCTATCTAATCTAGTGATGCAATACTCAAACTTTCTTGCCCTATATTCAAAAATAGAAGTCAATTTCCCTTAGGAACTTGTAATGGACCTCACAATGACATCTAATGAAGTGGCCAAGGACTCTCTGATTGGTTCTCTCATGCCCCTTATTGCAATGGACATCACATTGACATCTAATGAAGTGGCCAAGGACTCTCTTCTCGTCTCTCTCATGCCCCTTAATTGATTTACAAGAGTTCTTAATGTGTCCAACCCCTCATCAATTTGGGTGGTTGTTGTTGGGTGGTTGTGGTGGGGTTGGGTTTCCTTACCCTTGGTCCGGTGGGTCAAGTAGCCATCGTCTCCTGGTTCCATTTTATAACATATGTTGCAATTCTTTTAAAAAGACAATTTAATAAGTGGACTTATGACAAAGGTATTACAAACAACAATTTCATTTTATCCCAACAAAATCATTAACATAATTTTGTGTAAAAGAAAGAAAAACTATGTGTTATCTTTACAATGAACATAAAAAAAAACCTATACAAGATTAGTGAATTGTCAAGATATTTACATTGAAGTATTAATTATGTGTAGTGAACCTAGTTAATAAGTTTTCAATGTTATTGGGATTTACATCCACAACCCATGACTAATTGTTTTGTATTTTTTGCAAAGCCAAGAGAGGAAATGGAAAAAACTCAACCATACCTTTCTTGCAATGGACATGGTGGCAAGGTCTCGGGTTTTTCTCCTCCTTTATTCGTCCTATTTTCTTGTTCCAATTGGGAAAATCGTGAGGAACGGTGTGCAAATAAGCACAAAATGCGCCTGCGGTCCCTAAAAAATTAGGCACAACAGGAACATGTGCATGTTCCTGCTGACAAACCTACGTGGAATGTTGATTGGAATGTTGCCAAACCTATAGGATTAGGAACATGTGTGCATTCCTAATAATGTGCACGTGTTCCTATGAGTGAACGTTCCTGCTAAACCCCTTGCCACTTTTCATCCACCAACTTTGTGCACACACCCTAAGGTGATGCAATTCGTTTCACTAGTTGTAATTCTATTTTGACACTTGTGAGCATCATTCGATGGAATGAGTGTTAAATGGTCTCTTCAAAATCATGAGAAAATTGGTCAATTGTCACTGGTGCTAATGGATATGGGTCATGAAATAATGACTTAATCTATGCAGATAATTCCAAAAATGATATCTCATATGTTGCTTCAATACTTAAAAAGATTCAAGGGAGCTCTAAATGAATAGTTCATTACACAAAATACTTGTTAAGATTCTATAGATGGATTAATAAGCTAAGTGGGCTCTAATATGGGGGAAAACTCGAGTGCTTGAGTGATCCAGGGGATCAAATTTTGTTCAAAAAAAAAAGTGCTCGGAATTGCTTCAAAACGGACACATGTGTAGGCTTTGTCCTCACAATTCCAATGCAACTTGAACGGGTTCAAACAAACGCCATATGAGTGTGATATCGTGTTCTGTCCATTTTTCCAAACAAGCAAAATTTTGTTGATTGCGCAGTCCGTACAGTCCATATAATGTTGATGTGGCATCTAACTGTACAATCAGTATGACCGTACAGTGACGTGGCAGTGCTGAGTTGGCAGGTTGATTGGGCAGGCTATGTGGTAGACACGTGGACGAATCAGTTGCTGACACATGTCATATTATTGGAAAGTAATATGGTGCCACGTGGCACCCCTCTAGTGAATAAAATGTGATGAAGTCCACAGGGGTTGATCCCCCAACCTCCGGGTGGACGCGTCAAAGGTTTGGCAGGGCTCGGGCTACCATCCCGCTCGTGGCTTGTTACTTAACAAAACATGCATTTAAAATTATTTGAATTGCAATTTTGGTTGGGTTGGCAGAGGATAAGGGTCAGGGCTAAGCCCCGACCCCCAGTTCATATTAACACAACATATAGCACAACATATAACACCCAATAAAACCTTTGGCGCACGTGGACCGTTGCAATGGAGTTTATCCCGAAAGACGCGGGGTTATAATACGACCACTACACGTGACCGATGGTGCAGAGTTTGTGCACATTTAATCCACGAGGGCCAGTTTAATCCACGTGGCCATATGCCCCCCATGCGACCAACACCTCCACCGGGAAAAGGGGCCAGCGCACTAACAATGCGACATTTCGCCACATTTCTCGAAACGGTGCGATGTGCTTGGTTTTTGGCCCAATAATGCTACGGGAGCTAGGTTAGTCACACACAGGTGCAAATTGGAGAACCATAGACAACAAGCTTGAAGGGGAAATTTTCCAGGAAGACAACTTCTTCATTTTTTGGCCAAACCAGGTGCAGAAAGAGCCCAACTAGGGGTTTTTGGATGTTCTGGAACCATTGGAGCCATCTATTTGGAATTTTGAGCACTATAAAGGACTACTTTTACCACTTTGAGAAAATAATATAAAATATCCATTGGAAGTTGGACCAAGAGATGTAGCCCAAGAGAGGGGTGAACTCCTTTATCATTTGATGTGCTATGTGTTTATTGATGGTTGTTATTTGTTGGTTATTATGTGCATCTTAAATGTGAAAACACTTTAATTTATGTGTTTGCAAATTGGTCATTTTTCCCAAGCACACATAATTAACGCTTACAAATAATTTAAAAGATACAAGTCTTCTTCATCTTCAGATCAAGTTGGTATCAAAGAATAGGTTTTTGAAGGCTTGATTGTTTGCAAGTGTTTTGTTTTCTTATGCTTACAATGTTGAAGCTCACAAGAGGAGAAGGTCAACTTGTAGATCCAATTTCTCAACTGTCAAGAAGGAGAACTATCAAATCACCTCAAGCTTCAAGGAGATATTCACCAAGTATGGATCATGAGGAGAGTCATGGAACTCTTCCTTCAGAGGAGGAAACTTTTTGAAAATATTTCTATGATATGACTGAGATGGTGAAAGTTTTGTTTGAAGAAAGAAATGCAACATTGCAAGGTGAAAGCTCCAACCCTCCAAAGGGAAATGGAGACAGTGGTGATAAAACTCCAAAGGGAAATGGAGGAAATGATGATTCTCCACCTCCTTCACCTCCATCTTCCACCTCTTCTACCATTTCACAACCACCTCCAAATTATTCAAAAGAACAGGATAAAATTCCTCTACAAACTCCTTTACTAAAGCTTGATATTAAGTTTGAATTGCCAATGTACAATGGAGAGGTAAATGCTGAGAAATTGGATAACTAGATTCGTCAAATTGAAGTGTATTGTAGGATACAAAGAATCCAAGATGATGAAACTAATATTCAACTTGCTTCTTTAAGATTGGACATTGCAACACTCATTTGGTGGGAAGCAAAAACTCAAGAGGACATAAAGAAACATGGTAAAGTTTTATCCTCTTGGAATGATTTTATTGTTTCACTTAAAAGGAGAATTTATCCATTAGCATACATGAAGAAACCTATTATGTATTGGAAAAACTTTAGGCAAGCTAAAGGCCAAGATGCGCAAAGCTTCACTCAAGAATTTAGGAGAAGAGATTTGGTTTTGGGTATAGATTTGTCTTCTCAAGAAAATTTATTCAAATACATTGGGGGTTTGCATAGCTACTTGAGGCATACAATACTTATGTTTAACCCTTCAAATCTAGATGAAGTTTGTGTATAGGAAACTCATTTAGAAGCAAGAGGAAGGAATGATCCTCAAGAGGGCAGCAATAAGTCTTTTAATAATGGAGACAAGGGAAAGAGGAAGTTTGGAGGAAATGGAAAGAAAAATGCTTCAGTCAAGAAAGAGAGAGAGAAACTCTCATGTAAACATTGTTCAAAGGATGGCCATGATGAAGACCATTGTTGGAAAATTCATCTTGAAAAGAGACCCAAAAAGTTCAACAACAAAGAGAAACCAAACATTGTTGCAACTGTACAACAAGATTTAGGATATGATTCAGAAGATGAAACAAAAATCACAACCATGGGTTTTCAAAGTAAGGACTCTATTGCAAATACTAGTTATTCAAGTACTAATAGCCTCAATGAAACTCAACAAGAAAAATAAAGAATAGAGATTTTCTACATAAGGGTGATTTCAAAGCATACCAAGATAAATACTCTTTTTGATATTGGATCTCAAGCAAACCTCATATCTGAAGACATTGTCAAGAAACTAAAATTGGAAACTACTCCACATCCTAAACCATGCCCTCTAGGGTGGATATGTAACAATGCTAAATTGCAAGTGACAAGAAGGTGTAAACTTAGATTTTCCATCACTTCAAATTTTATAGATGAGGTAGAGCTTGATGTTATTCCTTTGGATATATGTGGTATTGTGTTGGGAATCCCATACTTATATGATAGGAGATCCATATTTCATCGTCATGAGAACAAGTATCATTTCTTTAAAAATGGAGTTGAGTACATTGTTAGAGCACATACAAAGAGGATGAATTTGTCACTTGCAAATGCTGGACAAATGAAGAGACTAGTTAATGCTAGTAAGAACCTTGTACTTTTGATGATTAAACCCAAAGACAAGGATGAAAAATAAGTTTTCCAAGGTTGTGATGAAAATTTAAAATCTGATTTATATGAGGATGTTAACAAAAATGTTGAGATGTTTCAACATGAGATTCTATTGCAGCAAGATGGTCCTCTTCCAAACATTGATATGTGCAAGATGTCAGTCATGGAGAATGTTGAAATCAGAGAACAAGTCCAAGAGTTGCTTGACAAAGGGGTCATCAAACCAAGCACATTGTCATGCAGGTTACCAATTGTTTTGGTACCAGATAAAGATGGTATATGGCATGGGTAGATTTCAGAGCCTTGAACAAGACTACGAATATGATTGTTGAAGGAGACACATGGAAGAAATCTTTGAAAGCAAATCAAGCTCCATTGCATGCCTTGACAATCTATGTATTCCACTTGGTGATAAGGTATAAGAAAGACCTTTATGACAAAGTTGTTGATATGCTTACTAGGCCTATTATTAGTGCTTCTGTTATTTTTAAGCATAATCCTATCATGCATGAGAGCTATGTTGAACAATATGCTTTAGATATTGATTTCAAATATGTTTATGCAACTTTGTTTCATACTAACCAAGTTGAGGAATTGGATTCCTATGTGCATGGTAAACTTTTGTATCTTGGCAAGCTATGTTTTTCATAGGGTGAAAGAGTCAACATGATAAGGGAATCACATTCTTCTCTTGTTGCAGGCCATTTTGGTGTAGGCAAGATGATTGCTAGTTTGCAAAGAAAGCATCCCAAGTTTTGGGATGATCTTCTACACTACTTTCAACATGCTTATAACCGGGCTAAGCGTTCATTGACTCAAACACCTCCATTTGAAGCATGTTTTGGTTATTTTCCCAAATCTCCTTTAGATTTTATCTTTGAGAAAGAAATTGCTATTGATGGTCATTATGACATTGATAGGGAAAAGAAGTTCATTGAACAAATTCAGTTGGTGCATCAAATTGTACAAGAACAGTTGGAAAATAGTCAAGCCAAGTACAAGACAAGACATGACAAGTTTCAGGTTGGTCTTAAAGGCACAAATCCAAGAAAGGTCGAGGGGATTGACGTTACAAAGGTGAGGGAACTGTACCCTCATCTTCAAATAGATTGAAAGTAGTCTTTTGGAGGTCCAAAAGCTTCCCAATGGGGAGGAGTGATCCAGGGGATCAAATTGTGCTCAAAAAACAAAGTGGTCGGAATTGTTTCAAAACAGACACGTGTGTAGGCCTCGTTCTCACGATCCCAACACAACTTGAACGGGTTCAAACAGACGTCATATGAGTGAGATATCGTGTTATGCCCATTTTTCCAAACATGCAAAATTTTGTTGATTGTGCAGTCCGTACAATGTTGATGTGGAAGCTGACCGTACAATCCGTACGACTGTATAGTGACATGGCAGTGTTGAGTTGGCAGGCTATGTGGCAGACACATGGATGAATCAGTTGCTGACATGTGTCATATTATTGGCAAGTAATATGGTGCCACGTGGCCCAGTCGTGGGATGCCATGCGACACCCCTCCAGTGAATAAAATGTGGTGAAGTCTGTGGGGGTCGACCCCCCAACCTCCGAGTGGATGCATCAAAGGTTTGGTAGGGCCCAGGCTACCAGCCCGCCCGTGGCTTGTTACTTAACCAAACAAGCGTTTAGAATTATTTGAATTGCAATTTTGGTTGGGTTGGCAGAGGATAAGGGTCAGGGCTAAGCCCCAACTCCCGATCCATATTACCACAACATATAGCACAACATATAACCACCCCATAAAACCTTTGGCGCACGCGGACCATTGCAATGGAGTTTAGCCCAAAAGATGCGGGGTTATAGCCATATGACCACTACACGTGACCGATGGCGTCAAGTTTGTGCAATGTTAAGCCATGAGGGCCAGTTTAAGCATTGGGACGTGGCCATATGCCCCCCATGCAACCAACACCTCCACTGGGAAAAGGGGTCAACGCACTAACGATGCGACATTTTGCCACATTTCTCGGAACGATGTAGTGTGCTGGGTTTTTGGCCTAGTAACGCTTCGAGAGCCAGGTTAGTTACACACATGTGCGAATTGGAGAACCAGAGACATCAAGCTTGAGGGGGGAATTTTCCAAGAAGATAACTTCTTCATTTTTTGGCCAAACCAAGTGCAGAAAGATCCCAACTAGGGGTTTTTGGATGTTCTAGAGCCATTGGAGCCATCTATTCGGCATTTTAAGCACTGCAAAGCACTGTTTTTAGCATTTTGAGAAAATAATATAAAAGATCCATTGGAAGCTAGACCAGGAGATGTAGCCCAAGAGAGGGGTGAACTCCTCTATCATTTGTTGTGTTATGTGTTTACTTATGGTTGTTATTTACCGGTTATTATGTGCATATTAAATGTGAAATATCTTTAATTTATGTGTTTTCAAATTGATCATTTTTCCCAAGCACACATAATTAACACTTACAAATAATTTAAAAGATACAAGTCTTCTTCATTTTCATATCATTGAGCCAAAAAAGTTTCAGGATGGGTGACCCTCCTAGGAAGTCTTTGTGATTGGGTGCAATCCCCAGAGGCAACGATTTAGGCAATGTTATTCATTTCGCAAGTTTCAATCCCACTTCTTCACCCTTGTTACCATCACCCAATGTAATGCATCATAAGTGGGACTATTCAAAATCATGAGAAAATTGATCAGTGGAAATTAATGCTTATGGATTAATAAATTACTCTACATAGATAATCCCAAATATGATATCTCATATGTTGGATTGTGAAATCCCCTTGATGATTAAATAAGAAGTGTCAAGGGAGCTCTAACTAAATAGTTTATAAGGAACAACACTTGCTAAGGTTTTGCAATTGAAGTAGAAAATTAAGTGGACTTGACTATGGGGAATTAAAACTCCATGGTTAAGCATGCTTGAGCCAAAGGAGTTTTGGGATTTATTTCGCTAGTTTTAATCTCACTTCTTCACTCATGTGAGCATCACTTGATGTAATGAGTGCTAAGTGGACTATTCAAAATCATGAGAAAATTGGTTAGTTGTGACTAAATCTCATGTGTATGGGTCATGTATTAATGTTTTACTCTATGTAGATAATCTCAAAAATGATATCTCAAATGTCTAGCAATTAAGGATAAACCCAATCTAATGAATCGTTCTTCGACCACTCTT
>SNQJ01S0008273.1:262726-287880 GCA_010110895.2 Picea sitchensis
ATTACACAGGCAAATGATGTAGACTTGGATCCAGAGGGCAATGCATACGTTACTGACACGATACAGAATATCATTTGGAAAGTAAGCTCGGACGGATCTACAGTCTCTGTGCTAAGCAGTCCCATCTTTACATCACAGTCTAGTAAGCTTCCTTTCAAGGGAATTGGTACCAATGGAATTGTGTACCATCCAGATGGTTTTCTTCTCGTGGTTCATACATGGTCTGGGGCCATATTCAAGAGCAGTTTAGATGGAGTGGATGTGAGTGTAGTGAATATGAGCAGCCCCGTGGTAACGGGTGATGGTCTGGTTCTTCTTTCCCCCGAGAAGATGGTGGTGGTTGGAACTCCATCAGCTCGATTGCTAGAGAGTAGGGATGGGTGGAAAAGTGCACAGCTCACCCATAGATACGTTGGGCCAATGCATCGTCTTGCCACCACTGGTACAATAAAAAATGGTAAAGTCTTTGTCAATCACATGTTTGGTTTTGGTTTTGGCAATGGAAAGCATATTATCACTGAAGCCATTTTTAGACCACTTGGTTCTCCATAAGAATTAAAGGCTGGCATAAAATGGCTATGCTTATTTCCATTTTTGTAATGTTATTGAATACAGCAACACCTAT
This sequence comes from Picea sitchensis, assembly GCA_010110895.2. Lineage (NCBI taxonomy): Eukaryota > Viridiplantae > Streptophyta > Pinopsida > Pinales > Pinaceae > Picea > Picea sitchensis. The sequence goes on from SNQJ01S0008273.1 coordinate 263,352, forward strand.
GCTGGCGATGTTGTGTAATGGAAGATTAGTAATGGAAGATTATGAAAAAATTTGATATATCAATAATATTAAAGTAAATATTATTAAAGGCAACATTTATGGAAGATTATGAAAAATTTTGATATGAAGATGGTTGGTGGTTTTCTATTTTTAAGATGTGTTATTCATACAATGTAATTTGAGGCAGACTCTTTTTTACTGCTAAAATATAAAAAGTTATGCAAATGTTCCACACATTTCATTTGGATAATAATTTACTTAATTAAAATATTAACATAACAATATTAAATGTTGTTAGTGTAACTTATGCAATAATGTAATTCATGTAGGAGATAAAATACTATATAAAAAGTTATGCAAATGGTCCACACATTTCATTTGGATAATAATTTACTTAATTAAAATATTAACACAACATTAAATGTTGTTAGTGTAATTTATGCAGTAGTGTAATGCATGTAGGAGACAATGCACTGGTAGATATTATTATTTTTTGTTATTTTGTCATTTAATGTGGAGACAATGCATTAGAGGATATTATTATTTTTTGTTGTTTTGTCATTTTCTATTTGTAATGATTTAAAAATAATAATTAAAGGTAGTTTACTTATTAAAGTTGTTTTTTTCAAAATTGCAATAAGTCACCCAAATTCCTAAATTTTGTTAATGGTACAAAATTTATTTTACATTTCTTCAAAACGAGGACCATAAGAATTTCACATATACATTAACATTTAATTTCTATTTGGTTGATAAAGAACAACCATTTAATTTAAAAAATGACCAATTAATAATTAAAAAAAAATGCATTCATCCAAAAACGAGGAAAGCTTATCAAAGGTGTGAAAGCAAAAACAAGGAAAGCTTATCAAAGGTGTGAAAGGTTTTAGTTTTCAAGGAGATTATTATAATACATATACATTAACATTTAATTTCTATTTGGTTGATAAAGAACAACCATTTAATTTTAAAAATGATCAATTAATAATAAAAAAATGCATTCATCTCAAAACAACGAAAGCTTATCAAAGGTGTGAAAAGGTTTTAGTTTTCAAGGAGCTTATTATAATACATATACATTAACATTTAATTTCTATTTGGTTGAACAACCATTTAATTTAAAAAATGACCAATTAATAATAATAAAAAAATGCATTCATCCCAAAACAAGGAAAGCTTATAAAGGTGTGAAAGGTTTTAGTTTTCAAGGAGCTTATATAATTGTTTTCATCTATATTTTGAAGGTGTTAATCAAAATAAGATGCACTCATACTAAAATCAGAGAAGGAAAGCTTATCAAAGGTGTGAAAGGCTCTAGTTGTCAAGGAGCTCATTATAATTGTTTTTATTTATATTTTGAAGGTGTTCGAAAGTCTAGAATAAATTTGTATAAAAGTGTACTAGATGTCTTGTATAACTATTTGATCCAAAAGGTAGAATGATCTACTCTCCAATTAGTGTTATTGCAATTAGTGTTATTGATGTGTCCTACATGGAGAAGGCAATAAAACAATCAATATCCTCAATTTGATGACCAACTATACAAAGTGTATTGATGACCAACTATACGAAGTGTACCACTAAGTCCAAATGCATCTCAAATGAAATCCACTCATTCACATAAAATCCCATGAGGTGACTCCCACTAATGAAAATGTGAGTTGATTTTGAAGAGGAGATCTCTACACATTGGATATTGGATATTTTTCCCACAATAAGCTCTCTACTAGACTACTAAATAAAGCACCATGAAATATTGAATATGGTGTTCAATACATGAATTAAATCTCCTTAAAATTTGCACTCATTCCATATGTTCCATGGCTAGTGAACTTCAACCTAACCATCTAAAGGAAGAAAACTACTTTTTAGAGAATGTGTATCTCCAAAAAAGATTATCTCTAAAGGTATAGTGTCAATAAAAAAATGTTAGTTATTTGTGCAAACAAGGCGTAAGGCCCAAAATGATCTAGCAAGGCTATCTTCAAGCTATCCATTTACCAAGAAGCAATAAAATCCATTTATAGGGAATACATATTTCCAAGAAAGGTTATCTCTAAAGGTATAGCCATAATAAAAAATGTTAGTTATTTGTGCAAAGAAGGCCCAAAATAGCCATTTATAGGGAATACATATTTCCAATAAAGGTTATCTCTAAAGGTATAGCCATAATAAAAAATGTTAGTTATTTGTGCAAAGAAGGCCCAAAATGATATGCAAGGCTATCTCTAAAGACATAATCTTAACTAAAAAATCGTTAGCTATTTGTGCAACGGAAGCCCAAAATGATCTAGCTTTGGGGAAATTCCAAAATAAACATAAACCACCCACCCCTAAAAAAAGGACTAAGTACACTATATTAACATATAGAACCTTGATCCAATCATATGCCCATTTTGAATCAATGCCCACATGAAAACTATTTTTCTTCTTAACCTTGGTTTATTTGAGTCTCATATGACTTTTTGCTCTATGTTAAAGGTGGTGTCAGGCACACTCCAAATTCTATTGAGCTTCTCGTAAGCATCATATTTGGTAGATTCAATAAGGGAGATATGTGTTTAACCATATACTCTAGATGTGGGGGTTGACAATACCGATTCAATTTTTTCCACCATGCTCACCATTAACGGAATTTTATTTTTGATCCGAATAGGAGAAGGTAGAGCTTGTAAAATTAAGCCTGGTAGTTTAATATTGAAGTGAAAAATATTTTGAAACAAAGAATTCTAAGTTTGGTACTCCTTCTCCCAAATATCCATTATGTTGGTTATTGTTGATGATTACAGCTGCACGAGACATTCTCCAGGACACAAACCTGAGAGAGAGACCCTGAGAGGGGTGTGTGGTTCCTATCTAAGACAAAGTTGGAACGTAGAGATGGCCTCCTCCTTACAAATAGTTGAGAAGAACTCCGGATTATTCTCCTGTGTAACGCGGTGAGAAAGGAGATCTGCAGAGTTGGACGTGCATGTGGTTGAGCACAAGGTGAACGTGTGAATTGCCATAGAGTTGGGTGCATCATCATGAGACAGAGATGACGATGATGTATTATCCTCCTCTAAGCAGAGAGTTGAGATGATGAACTCCGGATGACTCTCCTGTGTAATGCGGTGGGAAAGAAGATCTGTTGAGTGGGCGTGCTTGTGGACGAGCACAGGTGAACGTGATCCTAGTGGTTGATCACTAGTGAGAGTGGTTCTCTTGTGTCATGCAGTGAGATAGAGTTATGTACATCCATATGGATGTGCCCCTAGTGGTTGAGAACTAGTGGGTGTATGAGATCCCTTGCTATATTGTTCAAGAGTCAGATATGCATGTAACCCTAATTGTAATGTAAAGGGTACAGATCGGCCCCACCTTAATGTAATTGATAATTAATGTAAAAGATAATTAATTTGGTTAATATTAATTATATTGTGAGTTAGAGAGGTCAGCCATGTTGTGCCAATAGACAGTTCTGTTGATAGGTCAAGTCTAATATAAATAAATGTAGATTCCCCATTGAGGAATCATATCTTTTGTGTGAGTTTGGAAATTTCAGAAAGTACATCTTCTTGGGAAAAGTGCAAACCTCTCTTGGGCGTTGGTCTTCTAGGGTTTGCAAGCACACTCTTGTGTGCTAGGTTTTCTTGGTGGTAAAGGAATTTCTCTTGAAGAATATAGCAAAGGATTTGGCTGGGTTTTCTTCCCTTGTTGAGAAGGGTTTCCCAGGATACTTCTTTTGTTCTTGTGCATAGTGTTTCTTCTTGTGATCTTGGTTGGTACAACATAATTGTTTATGGTTTAAGTTAAATGCTAAAAAGGAATAAACTTCATGCTTAAACCTTGCTCATTAAAAAAATCAATTGTTATTGCTTTCTAAACTAACATTTAGTTAACGAAGGGAACCATATTTAAATAGAAATCTATAACCACCATAAGTCTAGAGCCTCTTTGAAACTCTATAATTTGTAATTTAAATAGAAGCTTAAATAGTCTATGGGCCTATTTTCATTATACAACCACACAATCACAACACAATATGACTATCCACCCATAGTCCAATTTGGCTACCGACCACAATAATCAAGGTTATCTAACCATTATGCTTAATAGTTATAATTAAATGGCAAGTCATGTTAAGCCCTAGATAAAGCCTCATGTTAAGTATAAAAACCCTTATTAAGCCCTAGATATTGAACCTTCATTGTACACTTTCATTATAATTGCACCCCTTTGTCTCCTATATATATATATATATATCAAGGAGACCTAGTCTTAGGATCATCTTAAATCTCATCTTGTACATTGGATATATTGTAAAAGGAGGTTTCCCCCTCAAAGTGGACTGTATTCATTGAATTTTTATCATTTTTAAGGCGTTGGATCCTAACATTTGGTATTGAAGCATCGATCCTAGGGTTTTTCTTCTTCAAGTGAGTCATCTTGGCATTTTCTCTATAACTTTTTCTTGTTTAATTTTAGACAGTGAAATTGGGAGGTTACTCAGAAGACATACCAAGGTAGTTGTGGTAAAAATTCCAGGTTCTATGTCGTTATACGTTAGGAGATATATTATGTGGAAGATAGGGTTTTTGACTCATCATGAATTCAGTTTTAAACGAGTCCTCTTGGGATTGTTGCTACAACTTCTTTTCTGGGAGGTTTCAGACAATGAAATTTTATGGATATTTATGAGACATATCTGAGTAAAAGTGGTCCAAATTTTAGATTATGGTTCACGATACTTTCATATATATAGTCCATGTAAGGCAAGACTTATGACTAATCCTAAAATCAATTTTAAAAGAGTCAGCTTGACATTTTCATAGTAACATTTTCTGTGAAGTTTCTGACTCTAAAATTTTCAAAATCCCGAGAAGACATAGAAGTACATGAGACAAAAGTTTCAATTTTTGAATCATTATATTTTGTGCGATATATCTTGTGGAAGTTGGGGTTGTTTACTAATCTTGAAATTAGTATTGAACAAGACATTTTGGTATTTTTTCTATAACTTTTCATCAATGAAGGTTCACACTATGAAATTTTCAGGAGTTTAAGAAGTCATATAAGAGTACTAGAGGCCAAAATTTTCTACCTAGAAGGGTTTAAAGTTCAGAGATATATTAAGAAAAAGGTCAACCATTCAAACATACTCCAAATTAAGGGTTTGAAAGGTACATAACTTACAATTGGCATACATTTTTATTGGAAGACCTGTTTTTGGTGATTCAAAACCTATGATAAAGAGGAGAAAGAGAAGAATTATTATTTTTTCACATGGTAAAGAGTTCTACAAGAAATAATACTAGTACTCATAAAAAGTCAAACATGACTTATGAAGAAAGTGAAGACTTTGAAAACATGCTAATTCAATTAAAGAACCAAGTTGATGAAATGAGTGATAGTATGTTGAAAATAGTGGATTTATCATATTCTCAATAACCCTTAAAAAAGGAAATAGAAGATGACATGAAAAATAAGATGGATGAAAATAAGAAAGATATGGAAATGAAGGTGAATGAAAATAATGCACATATGGAAAATATGATGGATGAAACTAGGTATCAAATGTGAAAGAGGATGAATGAAATGAAAAAATCCATGAATGAAAATAAGGAAGAAATGAAAAAATCCATGAAGACCCTAGAAACCATTCTCTTACAGAGGATCCCTAACAAGGATATGGAGATCCAAGGAAATCATGAAAATAAGGAGAACGATGGTGTTGAGATTCGATCACATATGGGGAGTATTTTATCACATTTGGAGAGCACAAATATTGAATCTCAAAGTCTTGATCATTCATTACTGCAAGATCCACCTCATCAAGATTTCAATGTAGCACCAAGGAACTACTTCATTTCAAAGATCGATATGAGGGTGTTCAATGGTAAAGATCTTATAACATGGATATTCAAGATGAAGCAATTATTCGATCTACATGAAACGCCAAAACTACAAAGGTACCTATTGCATCCTTGCATTTAGAAAATGATCAATTTGTTTGGTATCAATAGCTTTGCGAAAGAAAAAAGAATTATGTTATCTCTTGGTCCATTTTTACGGATGAATTGATATCACAATATGGGGATATTAAGAGCAATACATTATTTAGTCAATTGATAAATCTTTGGCAAAAAGGTCAAATTACAGAGAACATTCAACACTTTTAAAAACTCAATCTCGTGGTAAAGAAAATTCTTGAGGATAATTTGTTCTAACAAGCTCTAGAAAGAGGATGTCTCAAGAAGTATATAACAATTTAAGCTTGAAAAACAACTCAGTTAAATTGTTCCTTTCCAAAAATAGAGAAACATATCAAAAGGTTCACTAGAGAAACTTCCCATTTTGAGAGAAACCAAAAGACATGTTTTTCCCCATGTTAATTTATGTACTGAACTTTTTATTTAGTGGGAAAAATATGATCAAGAAATAATTAGAGACTTAACTCCAATTTCACCCGAGGCTTAAGTAAAAAGTGGTTGTCATAAATGATTTTGTAATGTATTGAATATTAGAATGATATGACTAATGAAGATTGCATTTGAATTATTTCTTTTAATATCATTAATTTGAAACCATTATTTGACCAAGGAAAAATTGGAAAGGGGAGATTAGTGTTGCAATTTGATTTGTGCATTAATCTTCTACTTAATTATTTACTCAAATATCTAATAAGAATTTCCTATTGTTTTCTCAAGTTATCTTGATTCAATATTGAAATTCTTGCAATTTATTTCCTTTAGAAAATATTGAACACATTTTTCTAGTTAGATTTAATTTGTGTTTCTTGTTAATTTATGTTTTGGAAAGTATGTTGTTTATTTAATAATTTTTTGTATAATCTAAGAGTAAAATGATTATCTTTCCATTATCACTTTTAAAAAAAAAATCTTTTTATGTTAGTTATATATTTTTTTCCTACAAGGTTTAACCGTTAAAACACATTTTCCTCTATAATTAATTCATGGAATAAATTAACCATTAAAACACATTTTCCTCTATAATTAATTCATGGAATAAACTGAATTACATTCAACTTTTCATTGTTGTGTTGAGAGTTAACTATCAAAACAATTTCCTAATTTCCTATATTAAGTATTAGTTTCACTTTTTATCATTTACCAATTTACAACAAAATACACAAATATAAAATATAAAAGAAAAATCCAATCTTACATTAAAGCTCATCGAAAGGTTTCTAGACCACAAATCTAGAGGATTGTTCCACTTTAAACATGGAAGAGTGTAATTGGGCCTCTTCCTTGGGTCTAATTCTTACTACTGAGAATTGGGAATCTATCCCCATCGATAGATCTGATGCTAGAAGGAGGGCCAATTTTTGTATGGATGAATCAATTTCTAAAATTGGTTCATCTATAATCAACCCATTTTCACATATAGAAGTTCTAAATCATGAAGTACCTATCAAACAAATAAATCCTTAAGGTTTGGAAAACCCTAGATGAGATACTAAAATTTTTACGAAGTATCTAACGAAGAAGTAAACACTTTCAAATGTATAACCTAGGCATATTCCAGACAAAATGGTGAATTTCCTATGCCCCCTTTAATTCTTTGAAGAAGAAACATTTCATATATAGTGACTCAAACTAGGGAACATACCTGATCTCACACTGGAAAAGAATTGGTTGAATTAGCACTACAAGAAATTTCACAACCTTTAACCTCATACCTCCAACTCCTATTTCTACAAGATATCCTTTAGAAACTGAGCAACCTAATAGTCAATTTGAATCTAAATCTTACTTAGAGAACTTAGATACTAAATCAAACTTCTCATACATGAAAAACAACCAAGACCAAAATCAACCTTGGTTGTCCCGACATACTTTGGCATTTCTCGAGAAAATGCACAACATTCCTAAACACATTGAATGAGTATGATCCTGATTTGTGTAGTCCACTAGAAGATCATATCAAAAATCTCATTTTGGCCATCAGGTTGATGAATGTGCAGCATGAATATGTGGTGTGTATAATTTTTCCCTATACCTTTAAAAATAAGGCCTCCACTTGTTACTTCAATTTGCCAATTGGGTTAATCACTAGTTGGGTTGACTTTCAAAAGGAATTTTTAGATAAGTTTGGGGAAGAGACCACCACTGGAGATTTAATAATAGAACTTTTCTTTCTTTTTATGGGTCCTAAAGAAAGAGTTAAGGACTTCAACCAAATATTCACAACTATCATAAATAAGTTTAAACCTAAAATAACTCCTACCAAAGAGATTCAAATCAAAGTTTCCATGAATGCTTTACCAACACCTATTTCCATGTTTGTTAAACGAGCATGAAAGAATACCTTAGCATTAAACTTCGAAGAAATGAAAAAGGTAGAATTTGAGATGATGGGATGCAAATAAAGCCAAGTTGCATTTTCCAAAAGGGAAGTTTTTCATCCCAAAGAGAATGTTATCCTACCCGGACCTCAACCTAAAACAACTACATAGGGTAAGGAGAAATACACCATGGACATGTATAGTTTGAAAAGAATGATAGAACACTTAACAAATGAAATAATTGACATTAAAAGGAATGTTGGAGAAGGTACTTCATATCAAAGACCATATGGTCCATTATTTAGGATACCCATATCTCCAAATCCAATTGAACCCCCACCTGCAAATCAAAACATAGATCTAAAAGGGGTATCCATGGATAACTTTTGCAATTACCATCAGAGAAAACATATCCCCAATGGATAAATGACATGAATTTGGTAGAAAATAGGATTTTGGATGGATGTATCCAAACATAAGAACTAGATGAGCAAACATAATGCAAGATAGAGGAGGAGGCAGATGAACAACCCAATGAATCATCCATGGTTCTTTGGGATATGTTTCCTGGTTTTAAGATGGTTGAGGGTGAGGAAGTAGTTGAGTAAGGACCAATTGTTCAAAGTGATTACAATATTAGGAGTAAGGATCCAATTTAGTATAAATTTCCATCAACCCATTAGAATTCAAATGACAAAAAAAAATTGAACTATGTCACCTACTACTAGAACTTCCTCAAACATTCCTATTACTATTAATCTCCTATAGCAATCAAGATTTAATGGAATATAATGTTGTCGAAGATTTGAAGAAAATCAAGGATAACATATCCATCCTCATCATATGTAAAATAACATAATAATGTAAGTTATTGTTGAATGCTTTAAAGGACAATGTTGTACAACCAACCATTATTACTAAAAGTGCCACTGAAAAAACAAATGACAACCTACAAAATGCAACAATTAATTCTACAATTTCAAGTAAAAGGTAAAAATCCCAAAATACTCCATTTTTGTTGACCTTTGAAATTTTCAACTAGAATGCTCATAACTATTTGCTAGATTTGGGAGGATATTCCAATGTCACACTTTATTTTGTTTCTTGAAATATGAATGTAACACCAAAAAAATGTTCAACATATATCATTTAGCTAGATAGATCAGAAGTGAAAGTAATTGGTGAACTAAAGGATGTATTAATATGAGTAGCATCAGACCCAAAAGTTCATTAAATAATATATATCCTTGAAACATATGGTTTATTTATTATTAGGTATTGGTCATAGAAGTTGGAAAGATACTTCACTTCAGACTAGTCACGTTTATAACTTCCATGGAATAGACACCCTAATACGATCATAATTGACTATGAGAAGTATATGAAGCATACTATGATCGACCTTGTAGCTGCAAATGAACCATAATATTTTGAGTTTCCAATCTTAGGAATCTATTATTTAGACTCCTATTTTGGTAATTTCATTGAGGAAACTTCTCCTATTCCCAAGAATCAATAGTCTGAACTTTCATTGCAGGATGAGATCTTTTGAGAAGTAGAATTTAACATAGGTAATGCAAGAAATGTAAATGTTGTTCATAATACAAATAATGTAGATGAAACCAATCTTAAAATTATTATCAAGGTTTGGATATTGTTCTTTGATTCATCTAAATCCCAAGAAGGAGCCAAAGTAAATTGTGTTTTGATAAATCCTCAGGGAAAACATAGGTTCATTTCATGTAGATTACAATTGTATTGTACTAATAACACAATTGAATATGAAGAAAGCATAGGTTCATTTCATGTAGATTACAATTGTATTGTACTAATAACACAATTGAATATGAATCTCTTGTACAAGGCTTTAAAAAGGCCACAAATTTAAAGACTAGAAAAATAAAAGTCTTTGGGGATTTTGAAATAATTTTAAGGCAAGTAAGAAACACCATACATTGTAATTCCCCACATCTTAAGAATTACCAGCAAGAAGTGTGCATGTTGATTGATAGCTTTGATGCTTTTAATGTTTTAGTTGTTCCTCACTCTAAAAACACAGTAGTTGATTCCTTATCTATTGTTGCTTCAAGGTTACCTCAATTTGAGGACTATGAGGTAAGTAGGTTTTCGATCAAGCTACTTTATGGACCTTCACTTCTAGACCACATCACCAATTTGAAGGTTTTTGAAGTAGATAAGAAAATAATTGAATTCCTCACAAATAAAGAAACTTTCAAGTATTCAACCATAGATAATGAGGAATGAAAAACACATTTGGAAAGAAATAAAGAAGGGATTATTAGCTCAAAATCCCATATTATGCCAAAAGTTGTGCTGAATCTAGAAAAAAAAATGACTTGCAAAAAAAATTTAAATGATCATCAAATATTAAAACCAACAAGTCAATCTTAGGTCATGAAATGATCAAAATGAAAGAGCATCCTAAAAATGTGAATCTAGGGATTGGATGTTCTGAAAACTAAAAAACAAGCTTGCATTGAACTCTTTAGAACATACAAGAATGTTTTTGTGTGGACATATGATGATCTCAAAACATATGACATGCATATCATCCAACACACAATACTTATGAAGAAGGATATCAATCCTTTCTTACAAAAACTACATAAAATACATCATTCTATCGAGCCCCAAGTGAAAAAGGAGTTGAAAAATATTATAGATGCTAAGATCATTTTCCAAGTTTGACACTTGGCTTGGGTGACTAATATGGTGTTAGTGAGGAAAATGACTAGTAAAATTCACTCATGTGTCAATTTTTAGAACTTGAATAAGGATTTTGAAAAAGAAAATTATCTGGTCTGGCCAATGGATCAGATCCTATAGTTTGTATCAAGATCTGAAATGTTTTCTTTGCTGGATGTATTTTCATGATAGTTGAGGAAGACATACTTAAAACTACCTTCAGGACCAAATGGGGAACTTTTTCCTATAAACGAATTCCCTTTGGTCTTAATGCATGAGAGCAATGGAGATTGTTTTTTATGATCTCATCCACAGTAACATTACTATCTATCTAGATGGTGTAATTGCATACTAAAAAAATAGACCAAACCACATTTCACATCTAACTCAAATTTTTGAGAAATGTTGAAAGTATGGGATCTCTCTCAATCCCAAAAAGTGTATCTTTACGGTTACAGAAGGAAAAATGCTAGGACATATCGTTTCAAAAGAGGGCATAACCATATATCCTGAGAAAGTTAAATTCATATCCCATTTTCCCTTCCCACATAACAAAAAGGCTATGCAATATTTCTTTGGGAAGATCAATTTTATATGCAGATTCATTCTTGGTTTCGTTGAAACTATAAAACATGTTGGACGTATGGGTTGACTCAGGTTCTACCTTAGTTATCCAACAAAACCCTTTTCACCATTGTCCCTTCTGGTAAACTAGAAGGCTACACCACACATAGAGTGCACAACGTAGTCTCACCCGAGATGGTTTATGGGTGACTATAGGACGCAGATGTCTGCAGTCATGGGAGGGGTTGGGGATGTTCTTTTTACTTCTATTTCTACTTCAACATGCATTCTATCATACCATTCATTAGATCTACTATTTCATTCATTTATAATATTCATTATGCATACATATTCTAGTGCACGATGTAATTAAAACCATTCATTCATCTAACCATTTAACCATAATTGCAGAAATAACAAAACAATTCAGACAAACTTCAACACATGGTTTTACCATGGTTCACCCCGCCTGGGGCTATGTTCACAAAGATATTCTTTGTATTTCTTATTTTGCATCAAAATAGCACTGTGCACATTACATCATAGGATATGTGAGGTTAACCAGCGTCGCACTAATCTCCACAGCTTGTGACCTGACCCTCAATTCTATCTCAACATTAACTCCATATGAGCTCCACAACTCTCATCAAAATACAAACTCTAACAAAAAGAATGATACTCCCTCTCTCAAAAGGGACTCAAAAGTCTCTCTCCAAGATACACAGATAAAGATAGAAGGATGATCCTTCAATCTACCTCATACATCTTATTTATACTACAAAATGGGTTAAAACTCTTACATTATGACTCCAAAACCCTAACCCTAACATGGCTAGGTTTGTCCACATATGCACAAGATTTTCACAAATCCTGCCACACGTTGCTTCCTTTTCCCTTTGTCATGTTGGTTTTCCTTCTTTTTTTGGCATGTGTGGCTCCCTTTGGTCCATACTTCCTTGTTTAATGCGCTTACACCCAAAAAATCATGCTCCAACAGGACCTCAACACTAACCTACGGCTCGTCCCAAGCCACTCAGGCAGTGTGTGCCTCCTGCACTGACTTCTACAATTATTAGAAATTCCTTGCTAGTTCATCACCTTTTGCCTTCATCTACGCATTCTTCTCTATGAGGGTTTCCACAAACTTTGTTGTAGCGTGCTCCTTCAACACTTGTATGCTTTCTGAATGTGTTTGTTCCATTCCGGATTTCTTCGTTTTCAGTGTTGTTATCATTTGTTCTGCTTGCACTTGTAGGGACTCCAACTGAGTCTGTCGTGCTTGTTTCTCCTCTTTTGCGGCCTTTACCTCTGCCTATGGGTTTTTCATCTCCTGCGTGGTCCTCGGTCTCAGGGATATGGCCATTATCTTCTGCCTCTTCTTTAGGTCCAGAACTGCAATGTTCAACTTTTCTTCTCTCTTCTCTAGCTGCTAGATCCTCTCATCTTCTTCTAGGCTAGCCCAAATGTGTGTAGTCATGTCATACAATTCCATAATTTCTTTTACTTTTTGTGCTATGCTATCTATGTGTGTAGTAGCCTTATACGCTCTCAGTTCCCTCACTTTTGGGGGTGTGCTTGGAGTCAATTTTTCTATTAACTCTGTTATCTCCTGCTTATATTTCTCCATTGTTTGCGCAATCTTTTGTATCTTTTCCTCTACTGTAACCTCCAATTCCTGTGCACAGTCTGGTATGTTGCTGTAAAATTCTACAAGTTTCTTCTCTAGTTTATCTGCGTGATTTTTCTCCTCCTCCTTATCTAGTGTTATTTGCTCACAAGTTACCTGCAATATCTCCTTAACCTCCATGTCAATCTCTAGGTTGGAGGCATCTTCCCTAACTCTAGAATGGACCTCCTGCATCACACTCGCTTGTAACCCTTATAACGCCTTTGTGGGTATGTGTGATAGAACCAAATCTAAATGTTCTATGTCCTTCACCTGTTTCTATGTTGGATTATCGTCTACTTCCAACATTTCATGTGTGACCTTAAACCTGTCACTTCTCTTTACTATAGTTTGTACTATCTCTTCCTGTTATTTCTATACTAGTGCTTCCTATGATTTTTCTTTCTACTTCCCTATAGGATGATGCACTATGCACTGTACTTGTCTGCAGCCTCTGTAGAATGTCATGAACTTCTACTAACTTCTCTATAATTTCCTCTCTTTGCGCTTTTGTTGCAAGTACTGCATTCTCCCCTCTATCTTGGACTTTATATGCAACGAATTATGCATCGTCTTCTATGATAGTGAGTATTGCGGGATTCTTTTGGTACTTCATTTTCTTCCTTATTTCTCCCTCCTATGTTCTAGTACTCTTCTTGGTTAGGGTTGAGGTCTGCACCTTAGTTCTATTATTTTATGTTACATCATATTGTACCTTTTCTTTACGAGAGCTATCTCCATTTACCTGCTCTCCATCTCCTTTCACTTATTCCCTTGACATCGTGTCTTTATTCCTTGGCTTCTTGACTACTGTGTTACTCCCTGATGTTTGACTATTCTCTATAGCCTTCCTTGAATTTTCTATTGGACTGCCTGTCTTCCTTGATGGACCTGATTCTGCTTGTTCCTTAGGTTTTTTCCCTTTCTTCTTTTCCCTCTGTTTCTTGTTGGCTTGTAATGTCTTTGACTAGGAATTCTTCTGCGAGGGTCCCCTCACTCTATTTTTCCATCTCCTCCACTCCTGCAAAGTTTTCTAAATTAGGGTTTGTTCCACCATTAGGGTTTTCCGATTTTTGTTGTCCTATGCTCTAATCCACTTCCATCTCTTTTGCGGATGATTTGTATTTATCCACCCTTGTTGGACTGATCGATTCAGTCTCTGTGGCGGGGATATCATCCACATCAACCACTCTGGTCATTTATTCTAGCGGTTTGTTACTGCTACAGGATCTTCACGCGAACTGGATTGGTTTTTCGAATTTTGGTGGCGCCATCTTCTTATCTTCATGAAAATTCGGCTATAGATCTCGACTGAGTTCTTCAAAATCTCACACTTACTTCGCACTTTGTTTTCTTGGTTTCTCTGTTGCTCAAAAATCAAAAGTGTTTTGTATTTTTCTGACTTTTCCCCTTTTATAGGCTCTATCATTAATGCTCTGACGCATCCTTTCTTTTCCGCTCACCAATTTTTCACTTTTTTCGGTCATTCTTTGTCTCGTCATGTGGTGGTTAATTTTATTGCACGCATTATTATGAATTATGTCGCACCAATTCTCTGTTGTTGCGCCATGTCATTTGCATCTATCTTTCTATCACGTATTCCTCTAACTACTTATTTTTGTCTTTTTCTTTATTTTTCTACTTTTCTCTTCCTTTTTCTTCTTTTAACTCCTACTATTTACAATATGTACAAGTCTACTTATTGAACTACAACTACTGAGAGTTATTAAGTCGACTGTCCCTATACATTTTCAATCGACTACTATTCACCAATCCTTGAACTTCCTTTCCTGCTAGATTTTACAGCTATACAACACTTCCATCTGTGATAGACTTTATCTGGTATGGCCCTAGCCAATGCATTCTAAGATTCCATGGGTGCAACAAATACTTACTGTCGTAGAGGAGAACCAAATATTCCTTCTTAAAATTATTCTTCTTGATTTGTTTGTCATGCCATGCTTTATCATTTTCTTTTTGGACCTCCAAATGGAAACCTGTTATGATTCTGTCATCTTCTAATTCCATTAGTTGAGCCAATCTTTCATGCATTGTGCCCCTTTCTGTCATATATGTAATTGTTGCAATGTGCATACTTGGTATCAAATAATATAAGGGAACTACTGCTTCCTGTCCATACACCAGTCTAAAGGGTTTATGTCTTGTTAACTTCTTGCAGGTAGTTCTATAAGCCCAAATTATTGTTGGTACCTTTAAATCCCAATCATCTCTATTCACATTACAAATCTTTTTCAAGGAATTCTCCAAAATATTGTTGAAGGCTTCCACTATTCCATTTGCTTGAGGGTGATAAGGAGTGCTCTTCTAGTGTTGTATCTTAAACTCTTCAAGCATTGCCTCAATTGTACTGTAAATGAAGTGAGTCCCCTGATCGCTCAAAAATATGCTTGGACATCCAAATCTTGTCACTACATCTTCAAATAAAAATCACGCTCCAATATTTGTGCTGCAATCCTTTACCGGTGCTGCCACAACCCATCTGGTCAAGTATTTTGTCATTGTAACAATATGTCTGGCTCCTGATCTTCTTTCTGATGGATTAATTGGGCCTATGAAATCTACTGCCCATTTATCAAACACTTGTAACATTACTTGAGGTATCAATGGCATTTCATACCTCCTAGATGGCTTCCCAACTCTTTGACAAACATCGCACTTATGGCAGTATTCCTTTGAATCCTTGTGAGTTGTTGTCCACCATAACCCTGTGTGCAATACCTTCTACGCACTATATTTTCCTACATAATGTCCTCCAACAATCCCTTCATGCACCTCTTCTAAAATAATAGACCTTTCATGCTCCATCACACATCTCCTTAAGATGTTATCTGCTCCAAGTTTGTATAAATGCCCTGCAATCAACTAATAATCCGTAGCTCTGACCACCAAATTTTTCTTCTGAGCAGTAGTAAATTCTGTCGGTGCAAAGCCTGTACTAACAAACTCAATAATGTCATAGAAATACTCATTAGCTATGTATATTGAAAAGAATTGTGCATCTGGAAACTTGTCTTCCAAGTTATTGGGTTCTTCCCCATTAGTTATCCTGGATAAGTGATCTGGTCCTGTATTCAATCTTCCAGGCTTCACCACAACTTCAAAATCAAATTCTTGGAACGAAAGTAGCCATTTGCATATCCTTCCCCTCAACACTGGCTTATTGACTAAGTATCTCAGAGATGAATGATCTATGAACATCTTGAAATGTTTCCCTAACAATTAATGTATGTATTTCTGCAAAGCATACACCATAGCTAATCCTTCTCTTTCTGTAGTGTTGTAGTTCTATTCTGAATCAGATAATTTTCTACTTGCAAATGTAATGGGGTGATATATATCACATTCCCATGGTTGGGTTAATACTTCTCCTAATTCTATTGCAGATGCATCTACATGCACATGAAATTCTTTAGCCCAATCTAGAAATACTAAAATCGACGCAATAACCATCTTCTCCTTCAAAATATCCAAACTTTCCTGGCATTCATCATTCCACTAATACTTAGTGTCCTTCTTCAACAACTTCTCCATTGGCACAGTAATATGTGCATGTCCCCTTATGAAATTTTTGTAATACCCTGTATGGCCCAATGTACTCTTAAAATGGCACACTGACTTTGGTGGTGGTAAGTTAACTATGGCAACAATTTTAGCAGGATCAACCAGCAGCCCCTGTTTACACACCACATGTCCTAAAAAAATCCCAAAAGGTGCGTTGAAAATACATTTCTTGGTATTCAATGACATCTGATAGTTTTTGCGTCTGTCTAACATCATCCTTAATATTTCCACCTGATCCTTCAATTCACTGAACATTTTCCAATCATCTAGTTAAACCTCCAAAAACTTATGAATGAAGTCCTTAAAAGTTGCTACTACTACCCTTGAAAAACTTGTTGGTGAATTATTCAATCCAAATGGCATAACTTTTTACTGAAATGATCCCCACTCTGTAACAAATGTAGTCCTGTGTCTCTTCTGGTGCGATCCTAATATGATGATATCATGAAAACCCATCTGTGAAGGAATAATCTTCTTGACCTCCTACATTCTCCAAAACTTCATCTGTAAATGGGGTAGGAAAATGATCATGTAGGAAAGCATCATTTAATTTTCTCAAATATACACAAATCTTGATCCCTCGTTTCTTCTTTTCCTGCACCACCATAGGATTGATCCATTTTGACTCTTCTACAAGTTCTATGACACCATCTTCTAGCATCTTGTCAATTTCTGCCTTCACCTTATCTTTGTATATTGGATTCAATCTGTAAGGTCTTTTTCTGATAGGTCTTACTTCTGGCTTCAAAGGGATCTTCATCTCTCCTAACTCTCCTACTAATCCCTTCATCTATGAGAATATCACTGGGAATAAGTCATTGTATTCACACAATAATTTTGTGATCCTTCCTACTGTCTGATTATCCCAATAATCTCCAATACTTTCAATTTTTGGATTTTCTATAGTTCCAATGTTGAGCTTCTTGATATTTAATGGTGCAGCATAATCTTCTGAATCTAGCTTGGGACCTTCTACTTCCCTTTCACCTTCAACTTATGGGATTTGTATATTTCACATATTATCTTCTGTTGGATCTTCTTCTATGATGTGATAACAATGTAGTAATTGTTTAACTATCTGTCTAGCTATGATGCTTTAGATATGATGGGATTATTTCAAATCCTGGGTCTTCGAATATCCCGTCTCTTACTACTTTCAGTGTTGTATCTATCTTTTGACTATCATGCTCAAAGGAAAATGTGACTACAAAATTTTGTTGTATTTCTTCCGAGTTCGTAGTTTCTCTGCGTTGTTCCTGTTCTATGTACCAGTTTACTGGAATTCCTTATAGTGTGTGAATGAAATGGTGTGGCCTTTCTTCTGGGAGTACTATAATCCATTGAACCATGCACCTATCTACATGTTCTTGAGGTTTTCCAAATCCCTCATATTTCTCCTCGTATCTATGCTTCTTCTCTGCGCCAAATATGATGAGCAGTAGCCTTTTGCACTGAAACCAACTGTTGATCTTTTCCTTGTGTGTACCCCACCATCTTCCAAGTGTAGTTTTAAAGCAATATCTAATGTTGGTAATCTCTTATTTTCCATAACCTATACCTCAAACTTCATTAAAAATTCTTCTAAGTCATTCAAACCATAAAAAGTAGGAGGTTCTCTTACCTATGTTCCAAGCCATCTCAATGCGCGCATCATTTTGGCGCATCTCTTGGTAGATAATTCATGTAGTCATTGTTGCTAGTTTTCCAGTCTTGTGTTAGATTCTAAAGCATAAGAACTAATACTCCTCCAACTGAGCATGCCATCTGCAGTTGGGTGGATATAATCATCTTCCCATGCGGTAATTTTGTACAGTTGATTCACATCTTCTGTAAGAATATTGTCTGTCGTAGGTTCCACATACTATCCTCCTTCCGAGGGATCCAATGGTGTAATAACTCTGTATTCTCCTGATTCAAATGTCATCTTCCTTGTTTTCAAGTTAATAATAGTCTAGTTATCAAAATCCCAATACAAACCCAACAATGTTGGAAACGACGAAGTATTATCTACTATGTCAATGACTTTGAAGTCTTCCATGGTGCACACACCATCTACATCTAATGGAATCCCCTTCAACCTACCAATTAGCACCACTTTGTGTTGATTTTCCAATTTCAACCGAATAGGTGAATACCCCATTTGAGGTTCTCCCATAGCTTCCCAAGTCTTCTTTAGAAGAACATTGACTTCAGATCCTAAGTCTAGTATGATATCCCTCATATTGAAATCTCTTATGTTGGCATTCAATATGAATTCCTTGTTGGTTCTTCTCTTCTTACGAAGCTGATTTTCTCTTTTTACTCCTTCTTCCACAGGATTACACTTTTCTACCAAATTTTGTAGTACTTATAAGGAATTTTTATCATTCAACAATTTGACACAAGCTCCCAAAAAGTTTCTTAAGTTACTTACTTGGTCTGAAGATTGATCTTGATTGTTCTGATAAAATAATGAAGGTATTTCATATACTAGTATCTCATCTTCTGGTTTGGTCCCTGAAGTAGCACAATATTTTCTTTCAAAATCTCCTGGCTAGCCTCTTTGAATATCTCTTTCTCTTTGCGTGCATCAAACTTCTATTCAGACATTGTATTCTTCCTGACCCATTGGTACTAGTCCTGATCCTTCTTGGCTGCATCTTCTCCCATCTTAGCTCCACCTCTAGCAACTATGTTAATATTCTTCTCGTCCTCTTCTCTAATTTCCACCCTGATCCATTGCACGTTATAATTAGTCTGGTTCCTCTTGTCATGTATCTTTATCAAAAGTGTTGGACAATATTATGTTTCATGGTCTGTTGCGCAACAATACATACATGTCGTAGGTGGTTGTGGGTAGTCTCTTGCATAGTTCCCTAGTTTTTGACAATTATGACAAACATTTTCTAGGGGGGATCCGCCCCATTATGACTCCTTGGGAAGGGGGCACTACGCCCCACCCCCCTGTGAAAAAGAATATAACACTAATTTAACATTCTAGCGGCCTTACGACACTAGTTTTAGTCGTGCAAAGAATATAACACATATCCAACATTCTCCCACTTGTTGTTTTCTTTTCATACAGGGGGTTACAAGGTTACATAGTCAACAATCTAGGGTAGCAATTCCCATAGATCCTCTACACCAAAAGAGCTTCTCAATGCTCACAGATTTTGTTAATGAATCTACAACATTCTTCAAAGTTTCCACCTTCATTAGAAACAACTTCTTTTCTTCAACCATGTCTCTCACAAAGTGATATTTAATATCAATGTGCTTTGTCTTTGAATGATAATCTTGGTTCTTCACCAGAAAAATTGCACTTTCATTGTCGCAAGCTATCCTTACAGTTTGTTGTACCAACCCAATACCTGAACAAAATCTTTATAACCATATTGCTTCCTTGCTTGCATGAGTGGCTTCCATGTATTCAACTTTTGTAGTTGAAAGTGTCACTACAGACTGTCTTTTGCTCATCCAACTAATTTCTCCTCCAAACAGGTTAAACACATACCCACTTGTAGATCTTTTACGATCCATATCTCCAACCTAGTCTGCATCCACAAAGCCATGTATGTCCAAAACTGTGTCCAGTCCTGGTCTTCCTTGGTAGCATAATCCATAACAAGTAGTTCCATACAAATACCTTAAAACCCTCTTTATTGTTGTCTAATTCTATTTCCCTGGTTTTGACATATACTTGCTCAAAACTCCCACTGCATGTGCAATGTCCGGTCTAGTACAGAGCACTGCATACATCAAACTGCCAACCACACTCACATATGGAACACAAGATATGTCCTCCACCTCTTCATGTGTCTTTGGACACTAATCCACACATAACTTTACACCTACAGGAATAGGGACCCTGATCGGTTTACATTCCTGCATATTGAACCTATGCAATATTTTCTCTAATTTAACTGAAGTTTCATGTTTTTATGATCTCTTTTAATTTCCATGCCCAACAAGAAATTTGCAACAGCAAGATCCTATATGTAAAATTTAGAGGACAATTGAGTTTTCACATCCTGGATAATCTCCATGTTGTTTCCTATCAAAGACATGTCATCCACATACAAGACCAAATAAATCAAAAGATCACCAATTAATTTAAACTATACACATTGATCATTTTTGCTTCTTGTGAATCCAAGTCCCAACATATAACTATCAAATTTTTGATACCACATCCTTGGTAATTCTTTTAAACCATACATGGACTTTTTCAGCTTACATACCAACTCCTTATTTCCCCTCACAACAAAGCCTTCTGGTTGCTTCATGTATATTTCTTCTTCCAGATCCCCATGTAGGAATGTTGTCTTCACATCCACATGTTCTACTTAAAAATCAAATGCAACAACAACAGATAAGATAAATCTAATAGAATTTAACTTGGCAACAAGAAAAAAAATCTCACCAAAATCAATTCTCTCAACCTAGGAATAACCCTTTTCTACTAAGCGAGCTTTGTATTTCTCCAATTTTCCTTCTGCATTCAAATTCTTTTTAAATACCCATTTGTTGCTAATAAGTTTTCTTATAGTCGACAACTCCACTGGATCCCAAGCTTCATTCTTATCCAAGATTATCATTTCTTCAACCATGGCCTTTTTCCAGAGTTTTATATCCTCTGAATCCACTACCTCCCTAACAGTTCTAGGATCATCATCAGTAATAGACAAAGCCAAATTTGAACGGAAATTTGGTGGAGTATACCTTTTCGGTAGTTTTTTTTCCCGCACCGATCTCCTCGATACAGGAGTATGAGTATCTTCTTCTTCTAATTCTTGTTCTTCTGTAGAATCTGATTCATCATCCTTTGGATCAAAAACTGTTTTCTCTGGTTCTTCCTTACTTGGTAGGAATTCCTATTTGACAACATCCTTCATTTCTCTAAATACCACATCTTGGCTATACACAACCTTCTTAGTTTTTGGGTTCCAAATCTTATAACCTTTCAGACCATCTTTATACCCAATAAAGATACATTTTTCAACCTTCTTATCTAACTTAATCTATTTTTCCTTTGGAACGTGAACATAGGCCTCATAGCCAAATACTTTGAGGTGTGAGAGAGAGGGTTTCTTACCAATCCATACCTTGTGTGGAGTCTTGTCATCTAGTGCTAATGAGGGTGATCGATTAACCATGTAACATGTGTTGTATATGTGTTATATTCTTTGATTGAGTATAACTAGTGTCTATGTTGCGTTGGATGTCCAGGGGGCAATGCCCCCGAAAAAAAAATTCCTCAGTTTTTGTGTCCATTTTTGGGTGGTCCTCGATTTTCATGTTCATTTATGGGTGATTTTTCGGCACATAGTTTGTCGCAGATGGTTTTCTATTTTTGGTTAAGGAATTAATGTTTTTGACTAATCCAGGTCATTGGATTAGGGTTTTGGATGTCGTTGTCTCCTATATGTATATTGTATTGTAAACAATGTATGATGTGAATGAATAGAGAATATGTTGGTTTTCCCGGTTTGGTTTTTTAGGGGGAAATCTATGTGTAATGTGTGTATTTTCCATTGTCTATTTTTTGTTCTTTTATTGAAAATAAGTTTGCAGTAAAATATTGTAAAAGGATAAAATCTACAACATGCAGTACCTAGTGCCTCTGCCCAAAACTCTTGTCCTAACCTAACACCACTCAACATGCACCTTGTTTTTCCCATCAGTGTCATTTTCATCCTTTCTGTAACTCCATTCTACTGAGGTGTATATGGAGTAGTCTTCTGCGTTGCTATACCACACTTCTTACAAAATTCTTCAAATTCATTCCCACAGAACTTTCCACCATTAATCATCCTCAACGCCTTAATTCTTTTCTCTGTTTGATTCTCGATAAGAGACTTAAAGTCTTTAAACCTGTGAAAGACTTCAAATTTCTTCTTGAGGAAATATATCAAAGTATTCCTTGAGAAGTCATGTATAAAAGAGACATAGTACACATATTTTCCCAATGATGGAACCGACACAGGTCCAAACACATCACTGTGCACTAGTTGTAAAATTCCTTCTGCCCTTGTTACACCAGAGGGGAATCTTACATGTTTCTGCTTCTCATATACACAATGTTCACAGAAATAAAAATCCAAAGAGAAGTTAGACATACCTTCAATCGTACCTTTACCATGTAGTAGTCGAAGACCCTTTTCTTCGATATGCCCCAATCTTTGATTCCACAACATAACCTTTTCTCCAGAGACTATAGGAGTTTTTTCTTCTTCTTCTCCAATATCAGGAACAATGGAAGTATTACACCCATTATTAATAGTTCTTCCTTCCATCTTATATAGAGTTCCAATCCAAACTCCCTTCACTCCTCGAACCATCCCGCAGGTTTCTTTTTCAAATACTTTTTTTACCCCTGCATCGTCCATTTTTCTTATAGAAATAATATTTCTGGGCAATCCTAGGATGTGCAGAACACCAAGAAGTGTTATAATGCTTCCATTTATGAGCCTCAACTTAACTTTTTCTCATCCTATGATTCTATTTGTCGATTCATCACCTAGGAAAACATTACCTCTATCATACCTTTCATATTCACAAGACCACTCCCTGTGGGGAGTCATATGAAATGATGCACCTGAGTCAACCAACCATGCCTCGTGATCTGCGTGTGTTCTTGAAGAAGCCAAGTACACATCTCCTCCTTCTTCCTTGGAGGTATTTTCTTGTGTAGAGGGAGCACCTTCAAATCCTTTTACTTTCTCAACGCTTTTGGATCTACATTGCTTCTCGAAGTGCCCTTCTTTTCCACATCTCTAATATACCTTTACAAACTTTCTGAAAGATTTAGATCTACCCTTAGACTTAGATCTCCCACTTGAGGACTTAGATCTCTTTCTTTCTTAGGAGCGTCCTCTTGCAAATAATGCATCTGTGCTATATCCTTCCATGTTCTTTCGTCTCATCTCCTCGGACAACAAGGATGAGACCACATCATCGAAACTCAAGGTAGTTGTATTACTACCTATTTCCACAACCACTATCCCACGAGTCTGGTAAAGAGAATAGTAAAATAATACACTTATGTTCATCTGAAATTTTAATCTCAACAGATAATAATTGACTTACCACAGTATCAAATGTGTTTAGATGCTCTGTCATCGAGTCTCCATCTCTCATCCTCAGGTTATACAACTTCTTCCACATGAACTGTTTATTTACCAGGGACATAGACTGATACAAGTTCTGTAAATTATTCCCTAACTCCTTGGTTGTAGACTCCCCTGACACATTCAGTAATATTGAATCTGAGAAACACAATTGGATTGGGCTCTTCGCCTTCCGATCCAACCATTTCCAATCTTATGTTGATGTTCCTGTAGGTGCCGTACCTAGATCCACCACGATCCACTGATCTATGTCTACCAACAGATATTCCATCTTGAGCTTCCACAACTCAAAACCTTTCCCATTAAATTTCTCGATCTCTATTTTTGAACTACTCGCCATTTCTTTTCACTTAAAGAATCAATACCACATATCTCCCACTGTAACAAGGATTATCACAATCCTGAGCCAAACCCCTGACCACAAAGGTGTCCCCCTGAAGCCAATAATTGTTTTGATACCAAATGTAGATTTTAACCTTGTACAATATTTTACTGCAAACAAATTTTCAGTAAAAGAACAAAAAATATACAATGGAAAGTACACACATTACATAAAGTTTTTTCCCCTAGAAACCCAAACCAGGAAAACCAACATATTCTATATTCATTCTA
>SNQJ01S0008273.1:330164-347780 GCA_010110895.2 Picea sitchensis
AGAAGTAAAATAAAATATTACACACTAGAAGTAAAATAAAATATAAGATAAGCATGTTAATTTAATCGAAATGAAAATTAAAATGAAGAAGATGTAAAATAAAATATAAGATAAGCATGTTAATTTAATCAAAATGAAAATTAAAACAAGTAATTTATTATGTGTTTAAGGATATTTTATACTATCCATTCATTTAAATAGTATTATCATGTTAATTTTATTTAGATCTAAATTTGTTATTTCTAAAATGCTTAGAGATTGAGGCGATACAATTTATTTTATTAGTTGTAATTTTATTTTGATATTTGTGAGTATCACTCAATGGAATGAGTGTTAAATGGTCTCTTTAAAATCATGAGAAAATTAGTAATCGTGATTGGTGTTAATGGATATGGGTCATGGATTAATGATTGACTCTATGCATATAATTCCAAAAATGATATCTCATATGTTGCTTTAATACTAAAAAAGATTCAAGGTAACTCTAAGTGAATAGCTCACTACACACAATACTTGCTAAGATTCTATAGATGAAGTAATATGCTAAGTGAGCTTGACTATGGGGGAAAACTTGAGTGCTTGAGCCAAAGGAATTTCAAGATGAGTAACCTTCCTAAGAAGTCCAACAAGCTCTCAACCAAGCATAAGCAGTTTTAGCCATATTTTCCTAAATATATAAACAAGTATGTGGATTTTTTTCAATTTTTTTTATTTTTATTTTTTTAAATTTAATTAAAATTTTAATTTAAAAATTATAAAAATATGTGAATTTTTTTCCAATTTTTCTTATTTATTTTTTAAAAATTTAATTTAAAATTTAGAAAATTATTAAAATAAAATTACACTTGAAAAATACTTAATTTATTTTCTAATCTAAATTTAAGAATAAAAATTTACAATTCCGACTATTTTTTTAATCAATAAAAAAACCCTATTCCAAAAATAATTTCTATTACTTTTTCTTTATCGTTTCAAATTCAGAACTAGTCCACTAATTTTAAATATTTTTATATTATAAAATATAAACTCATCAAAGCTAAAGCTAAGTGCTGAGGAAGAAAAAACAAAACGAAACAAGATATGGAGTTATTTGCTCCATACATTTTATTATAAAATACAAACCGATCAGAGGTAAAGAAGGACGTATGCAAAACGATAAGACAAAGAAAACTTGGACTTTATCACTTCAAGTTTGTTTCACATTGATTTTCAAGCCCTCTACCACTCTTGGGCTATATTTGTTCGAGCCTTTGGACCAATCATATTAATACAAACATAAATTGCACCTACATATGAGTCTTTTGCTTAATGAAAGAAACATAAA
Source organism: Picea sitchensis (assembly GCA_010110895.2). NCBI lineage: Eukaryota > Viridiplantae > Streptophyta > Pinopsida > Pinales > Pinaceae > Picea > Picea sitchensis. The sequence goes on from SNQJ01S0008273.1 coordinate 331,489, forward strand.
TAAATTTACATGGAAATGAATGTTATAATAAAGTATCAATAACATATATAACTAATGTTAATTCATTTTAATTTTAGATATGTTGTCTATTTAGATAGAAAAAAAGAAATTGAAATGTAAATATTTTAATATTTTAAAAGTTTTAGGTTAAGATGGATTTATATTAGTGTGTATGTGTATTTTGAAGGATCATTTTGTGTGATTTCTTCTTCTTCCTTAGAATATTTAGATGGAGGATGGTGTTAACTACCAATTACAAAAGTGGTCTATAATCCCAAGGGACTTAACCGGATTGGAATATAAGACCTCTCCATTGAAAACATGTCTTTGACATAACATATTCATGCGACTTGGCTAATGAAAGACAAAACTCTAAAGAAATGAACATAAACAAATCAATGTGAAAAATCAATATCATAGTTCAAAGCAACACTAGATAGTTGAAAATCAAAGAGCATCAATGATAAATATAACCATCATAAGGCATTAATAACATATATAATGATATGTCATTAAGGAGTGCCTATTTTTTCTTATTTAATATCTCTAAAAAACCTATCACAATGTCCCACAAATTTAAAGAAGATAAGTAAAAGAGGATAAGATTCCAGTAAAGAAAAAACCAATAAAATTTGATAATAAATTAATAAAATGTTTTCCTCATTTGGATTCAAATCACATTTGTGACATGTTTTTTCTTTATGAGTCAATTGTTGATTGGGGTCCTTAAGTTGATGGATGAATGGGGCTCACAAAGTACACATTATGTCATTTTTTCCCACTAGTTGGAGGGTGGGCGTATGAAAATATAGAAAAAAATGAAAATCATTTACATATATAAAATAACATGATGAAAAAAGATTGATATGTTATGGAAATGAGTAGATTTTAGGACTGGTCGAAGGGTGATTCATTAGAATGGGTTTATCTTTAATTGCTAAACATTTGAGATATCATTTTTGAGATTATCTACAAAGAGTAAGACATTAATCCATGACCCATACCCATGAGCTTTAGTCACAACTAATCAATTTTCTCGTGATTTTGAATAGTCCAATTAACACTCTTTACATCGAGTGATTCTCACACGAGTGAATAAGTGAGATTAAATCTCGTGAAATGAATCTCATCGCCTCAATCGTCACCTTTGGGGCTTGCACTCGATAACTAGGACTTGCCAAGAAGGTCACCCATCCCAAAATTCCTTTGGCTCAAGCCTGCTTAACCATGGAGTTTTAATTCCCCATACTCAAGTCCACTTAATTTGCTACCCCATTTGAAAAACCTTAGCAATTATTGTGCCTTATAAACTATTCAGTTAGAGCTCCCTTGACTCTTCTTATTTAAGCATCGAGGGGCTTTCACAATCCAACATAAATTTGAGATTATCTATGTAGAGTTATTTATTAATCCATGATCCATATCCATGAGCATTAATTGCCACTGACCAATTTTCTCATGATTTTGAATAGTCCCACTTAGGATGCATTATATTGGGTAATGCTCACAAGGGTGAAGATGTGGGATTGAAACTACCAAATGAATCGCATTGCCTCAATTGTTGCCTCTCGGATTGCACCACTGAGACTTCCTAGGAATGCCACCCATCTTGAAATTCTTTTGGCTCAAGTTTTCCCTCATAGTCAAGCCCACTTAGCATATTACTTCATCTATAGAATCTTAGCAACTATTGTGTGTAATGAGCTATTCACTTAGAGCTACCTTGAATCTTTTTGAGTATTGAAGCAACATATGAGATATCATTTTTGGAATTATCTGCATAGAATAAGTCATTAATTCATGACCCATATCCATTAACACCACTCACGATTGACCAATTTTCTCAGGATTTTAAAGAGACCATTTAACACTCGTTCCATTGAGTGATACTCACAAATATCAAAATAAAATTGCAACTAATAAAATAAATTGTATCGCCTCAATCTCTAAGCATTTTAGAAATAACAAATTTAGATCTAAATAAAATTAACATGATAATACTATTTAAATGAATGGATAGTATAAAATATCCTTAAATGCATAATAAATTACTTATTTTAAGATCCAAAGGCATATGGCAGAATTGAAAGTCTGCTTCCTTAGGATCATCACCATTGGATTATTCCAAGTTAAGTGGTTTTCCTTAAACAATGGTGATGAAATAAGTCTATTTTTTGTTTTTGGTGATTTTTAGTTTGATTTTACCAGAAATCCAGTAAGGAATGAATGGATCTGCATATTTAGTGACTAAGTTTGTATAATTGAAATGTTCTAGAATTTTTTCCAGCATGTTGAATCCATTTATACACATAAATACAATTTAATAAAAAAAAAATAATAAAAAATTGTCAATTCCATCATTACCTGATTCTGTTTAATGTCCTTCAGTATTTTAAAATGCGATTGTAATCTGATAAGAAAAAGACAGCAGCTAGACAAGGAAATATCAATGATTAGAACAGGCGACTAGGTACAATGATTCTGTAACTGTGGTTTACGAAGGGCATAAACTGTCAACTGTACTATTTCAATTTTCAATGCTGAAAAAACCCAGCTACGGTGTCTGACTCTTGGAGTGACAGTTATTTGCGTGACTTGTAAGCTTCTAATATTTGACATGGCTGGTTCCTCGTTCACTCCTTCAGTATTTGTTGTTTTACTCTCAGGATTGGCTCTTGCCATCATTACATTGGAGAAAACCAAATACAAGGGTGAAGTTGTGGAGTACAGGAGTAAAGGGTGGATGAGGGAGTGTGTTGTTTGGGATGAGGGAAACAAGAGGTTTCTGGTATCCAACATGGAAGGTGGGGTTGGAGAAATTAGGTTGCAGGACGGGGGCTCCGATGGATGTGGTCTCAGAGAGGAAACAATGGTGAAGGATTTGGAGTATTCGGGCAATGGTACCCTAGGATTACAGATTGATCCACTTAGAAACAGACTCTTGGTAGTGATTACAGACACTTTTGGGCATACCTACAGTGCATTGGCTGCTTATGATTTGAAAACATGGAAGAGATTGTATTTCACAAAGCTCTGTGGCCCAGGTAAGTTGTTTAAACTTCTTTATTGGTTTAAACCCAGAGGATTCTCATTATTTTACAGCATTTATTAGATGCTGTAACAAAAGATTATGAGAAACTCTGTAGAAGAGTCAGATCAGATGCACTTGCTTTGCTGACTTGAGTAGCCAGAGGGAGACTATTTCGACGGAATGATTTCCTTTATTTACTATGTGAAAGGCTGACAATTGCATTCTTTTCAATACAGGCATCAATTCCTGTGGTAGGAAATTGACCACTACTTACTGTAAGAAGTGGTAGTGAAACCTGTGACCTTTTGTCCAAGTTATTGGACTTTCAGCTTAACTGAGTTTACAAAAGTTTCTGTGCAAGATTGAAATAATTCAATCTACTTGTAGTTAAGTTTATCATTTCAGCTTAACTGAGTTTACAAAAGTTTCTGTGCAAGATTGAAATAATTCAATCTACTTGTAGTTAAGTTTATCAGGTTGTGTGAAATGGCTCTTAGTTTTATGAAGCAGGGCAATAAGATTAAGGCGCATATGGAAATGGCAGCTAGGGAATTTGATAACAGAGATCCTAGAACTGAGATCTACACTATAAAATCCAATTTAAAACTTGATTTATCTGATAGAGCTATGTGGTTTAAATGGACAATAAATAGATTGCAAAAAAGGGAAAGAAAATCTATTTGATTCACATCTAGTATAAAGTTTAAATTCAATATATGCCCCAGTGCCAGCAGTGTACTGTGCATATTTTGTCCATTTTTTGGCCTATTGGATTTTCTATTCTTCCTCTCTTAGGCATCAGCATAACTTGAACTCGTGTGTAGTGTATTTTCTGGAGCATAACTTGAACTAGTGTGTAGTGTATTTTCTGGTTTTGTGGTTAGTTTACTTGTATTTGTGTACCTTTTTTTCTAGGTAATATATTTTGGGTGTGTAGTGTATTTTCTGGTTTTGTGGTTAGTTTACTTGTATTTGTGTACCTTTTTTTCTAGGTAATATATTTTGGGGAAAATCTCTGGAACACTTCTTCTCATTTCAAAAATGTTTCTTTTAGTACATAAGATTAGGTCTTAGTTCATCAACAATCGATTCAATTCATTATGAGTAAACATATTAGAAAGTGGAATTTCAACCAGGGTTTCGATTCACTATGAGTAAACATATTAGGAAGTAAAATTTCAACCGGATGACAACTTTTACTCACAACCAGTTAAACTACACCCAATTAACAATGCCTACAATGCCTATATACTTGTATGCAATATGGATATCAATGACATAGCAGTTCAGTTCCTTGTGGAGTTTTGGCAATATACTACTACAAGAATTGCACGACTCGGCTTTGTGTATTACAAAATTTCCACTTCTGACAGTGTTCTCAGCAGTAGCTAAAATTCAGTTGCCTGCAATTTGGGTCCAGTGTCCAGGTTATTATGATATAATATAATATCCAATTATTGTAAACACGCTACGTTGTGATAACAAGTGATGAATAAAGTTCAACTCAGGAGCTCAAAATAAAATGTTTTCCATCATTTTGTTGGGCACTTCCTCTATCATCTATGTCATGACATAGTATGCTTTAAAACTATACTGATATTTATTCCAATGAAATTGATCATATGGCCTGTCTGTCACAGAGAGAATTACACAGGCAAATGATGTAGACTTGGATCCAGAGGGCAATGCATATGTTACTGACACGACACAGAATATTATTTGGAAAGTAAGCTCGGACGGATCTACAGTCTCTGTGCTAAGTAGTCCCATCTTTGCATCACAGTCTAGTAAGCTTCCTTTCAAGGGCTTCGGTATCAATGGAATTGTGTACCATCCGGATGGTTTCCTTCTCCTGGTTCATACATGTGCTGGGGCCATATTCAAGAGCAGTTTAGATGGAGTGGATGTGAGTGTGGTGAATATTAGCAGCCCCGTTGTTATGGGTGATGGTCTGGTTCTTCTTTCCCCTGAGAAAATGGCGGTGGTTGGAACTCCATCAGCTCGATTACTAGAGAGCAGGGATGGGTGGAAAAGTGCACAGCTAACCCATAGATATGTTGGGCCAATGCATCGTCTTGCCACCACTGGTACAATAAAAAATGGTAAAGTCTTTGTCAATCACATGTTTGGTTTTGGTTTTGGCAATGGAAAACATGTAATCACTGAAGCCATTTTCAGACCACTTGGTGCTCCAAGTTGAATTAAAACTTTATATAAAATGGTCGTGCTATGTTTATTTCTGTTTTCTAATATTACTTATTTCTGTTTTGTAATATTATTGAACACAATAATATTAAAAGTGACACGTATGCTGTGTAGTGGAAGATTATGGAAAAATTTGATATAATATTAGATGTAACACTTATACTGTGTAGTGAAAAATGATGGAAAAATTTGATATATCAAGATGGCTGGAGGTTTTGGGAAAGGTTTTGGTTTCCCATTTTAAAAATGTGTTATTCATACACTGTAATTTGAGGCATATTTGTGTATAGCTAAAATATTATATAAAAAGTTATGTAAATGCTCTATACATTTTATTTGGCTCTCCGCATGAATATTGCTCTATACATTTTATTTGGCTCTCCGCATGAATATTGCATCCTTCATATACATGTAGGGATTTCCAAACACTACTCCACATACGTCAAGGGGTACTGTGTCCAATTTAACTCCATCAATAAAATCAACACTTACAACAAATGTAATCTTACATTGTTTCGTTACCTTGATCTTTTCATCATTATTTACACATCCCAATGGATATATGATAGGATGATTGTAAACCTCCAATCCAAGATTAGTGACTAGATCCACTGCTATGAGATTATCTTGCGAACTAGGGTCAAATAAAGAGTTTATCTTGGTCTTCTTGACCTGAATCTTAATGTGGAAGAGTTTGGTCATCTCCTTCTCTTCCTGGTGTTGAAGGATACTGAGATTCACTCCCTTTTACATTGATGTGAAGAAAATATTCTCATCCACATCAGAGCTTCTTTCAACCTGATTGCTCAAATCCATGGCTAGAGGATTATTTTTCTTTGCATCCTTCTTGCGGTTCTTTGGGTTCAACTCTGGATGTAGATTCCAACACTTTTCGTCAATGTGCCCATCAATATTGCAATGGTTACAATGGTTTCCAGGATCCTTGCACTGATGTGCAGTGGTAATTGTCTTCTTATCCTTTCCCCCTTTCCACTTCTTCTTCCCCTCCTTGGAAGTTTCTTGGTGCTCTTTATGCTTAGAATCACTTGGCTACCCTTTCTTGTGGTCTGTGGTTTCCAGACACTGTTCCTATACACATTCCTCATCCACTATCCTTGGCTTGAAAAACATCAATTGCTTCTGTAGATGGATATGTAGGCCCTCCAAAAAAGCATCATTTTCATTTGTAGATGGCTATGTATCCCCCTCAAATATTTGAGGAGTACATCTAGGCTCTTGGGAGAGATACCCATCATGATGGCCATCTTTCTAAAATCAGTGGTGTACTCCTGTACACTCTTCCCTTGCTTCTTCTTGAATTAGTGTCACCGGATACATTGGTCCTCTACATACCCGACAGGGTAGAATTGCGACTTGATGAGGGTTTTAAAGTCCTCTCACCTAGTTATTGGTGGATCACCCTCCAATCTAAATGTTTTTGTATGGATTTCCCTCCAGGTTAAAGGATGGCCCTCTAAATTCAGTTTGGAAAATGATATCTTTTGTTCTTCATCTATATAGTGAACATTGAAATAAACTTTTAGTTGTTGCAACCAATGATTTAGTGTTAATACATCGATCTCACCTTGATATGGCTTTATTTCCACTTTTTCTTCCATCTTAAATAAATAATATGAAGGGCTTATGTTACTGGAACTCGACTTCTCTTTCTCAGGTTCTTTTTGTGACTCATTTTTGCGTCTTTGTTATCCCCTAATTTTCCATCTGATTATACTCTGAGTTCAAGCCTCCAACTTCTCTAAATCGTCCCAACTTGCATGCTAGAGCCGCCATGAAGAGGGACATATTGTGAGATATGTCAGTGAATTGGTATTCCAGCCTCACAAATCTCTCCTCTACTGAATATCGAGGGTTGTTATGAATAGACTCGTCAACCATGGCTAGGGTTTTACGACTTTCTTCTTAAACCAATTCCTGGATCCCTGCAACTTTCCACAAATACCCCAAGAAAACTTGCCCTGATACCAATATGATCTGTAAACTGTTGTGGATGTTCCATTGGACAGTTTGTCACAATAGATCTAATAAAATACTAAAATATTTACTATGAAGGTTAATTTCTTTTAGATCTCAGATCCTTTAATTACTTGTTTCCTGCTTAAAATGTATGAAATAACTAAAGTGCGAAAAAAGTAGAGAACGTAAATAAATTCTCACACACCATCCACAAATAAACACAAGATATAACCTAGGAAACTGAATACGGAAGACAACCCAGCTAGAAGGTGAGGTTTCCCTGCTCTCTTTTATCCAAATGCAAGTATAAAGCAAGAGGCACTCTATGTGGAGTTGTCTTTGACACTGTGACATGTATGGCTACTATAGAATATCTCCTCTTTTATGCTCTCAAAATCTAAATTAAGGAAAAGTGCATAAATCACCCACAAATATGTTGGTCCAATGCATCATCTTACCACCACTACTACAATTAAAGATGTTAAAACCTTTGTTACTCACATGTTTGATTTTTGTTTTTGAAAATGGAAAGCATATTATTATTGAAGCCATTTTCAAACCACTTGGTGTTTTTAAGTGATATAATTTAGAGATTTACATTGGTTGTCTATGCTTTTTTTTTAATGTTTCTAAATACAATAATATAAAAGTAAAACCCATGCTATGTAGTGAAGACTATGGAAAAATTTGATATATCAAAATAATCGGAGCTTTGAAATAACAACAACAACAACAACACCCATGGTATGCACTGAAAAGACCATGGAAGCGTTTGATATATCAAAATAATTGGAGCTTTCTCCCTTTTTAAAATGTTTTAGTTCATAATATGCAATCTGACGCAAACTCCTTTTTACAACTAAAATATTATAAAAAGTTATGCAAATTCTCTATAGAATTTGATTTGGATAATAATTCCCTTTATTGAAATACTAACATAGCAAGATTGAATGTGGTTGGTGTAAGCTTAACATAACAACATTGAATGTGGTTGGTGTGGGATGGTGTAGGTTTATAGGCAATGTTATTAATGATAATTTACGAAGTGGAAATAAACACAAAAACCCAAGGGATGTAGAAATGAAATGGGTTTGTTTTTTTAGTTATTTTATTATTTTGAGTTTGTAATGGACTTTTTTCTTCATCATCCTCCACCCTTGGTTTCAAATTAATTATCATTTTAAAAATGATTATTAACATTTTTATTTTTTCTCATTGTAATGAGCCACCCAAATTTTCTTAATGATACAAAATTTTATGATTACAATTTATCTCCCATTTCTTTAAGGTAAGAACTACAAGAATTTATACACATTAATATTTAATAGCTATTTGGATGATGAACATGTTAAAATCTGAATTGATGTGTTTTAAATGGAGAAGGTGACATGAACAATCAATAAGTTTATATGTATTTTGAAAGAAACCACCCATTAGTATACAAATTCATGATCCATCAATTGGGTCTCGGGTGTTTGAGAGGAGAAATTGTTATCCTCCCTACTTGATCAGTTCAATTCCCACTTATGACATATTCTCTCCTTGTGAATCAATTATTCATTATTCATTATTCATTAAAACTCGTTTATATATATATATATATATATATATATATGAAAAAAAAAAAAAAACTCATCAAGTGCCTTCCAATAATAAAACAATAAATTCAAATAATAAAAAAAAAAAAAAAAAAAAAACTCATCAAGTGCCTTCCAATAATAAAACAATAAATTCAAATAATAAAACAATAAATTAATTTTGAAGAAATCTCTACACATTAAATATTGGATCTTTTTCCCAAAATAAATTGTCAACCATGATACCAATTAAAAAACTATGAAATATTTAATATAGTTTTCAATACATGAATTAAATCTCCTTGAAATGTGTTCCAAATGTTTCTAGACAAATGGATTTCAACTTAACCATATGCCAAGAGACAACAAAACATTTTTCTATAGAATACATATCCCCAAAATAAAAAGAAAATTGGTTATTTGTCCAAATAAGGTTAAAAATGATCTAGTAAAGCTTTGTTTAAATATATAGTATTGAATAAAAAATTGTTAGTTATTTGTGTAAAGAAGGCCCAAAATGATCTAGTCGTGGGATAATTCCAAAAACACCCTAACAAAAGGCATAGACACACTATATATTTAACATATGAAACCTTGATCCAATACTCCTTTTGACTCAATGCCCACACGAAAACTATTTTTTTTCCTTAGGCTTGGCTTATTTGAATCTCATATGATCTCTTGCTATATGTTTAAGGTGGATAAGCACATTCTAAATTTTGTTGAGCTTCTCATAAGCATCATATATATGGTAGATTTAACCATATATTTTGAATGTGGGGATTATGATATTAATTCATGTCCTTCCACCATGCTTTCAATTATGCTTCCAATCAAAGGCATTTTATTCTTTTCCGAAGTAAATGTAAAGCTTGTAAAATTGAGCCAAGGTAATATGGTGGTTTGATATTAAAGTGAAAAATCTTTTGATGTGTAACAAAGAGTATCAAGTTCACATTTGCTGGTTCGTATGGAAGGCCAGAAATGAGGCACTCTTCAATGCTAAGAAGCCTTCCATCCTTCACACCAGCTCTCTCATTTTGTCGGTTGCACACCTTTCGGTTAGGACTCATCAAACAAAACCAACGGTTAGGCGACCTCTTCATATCCCTGTGGACAGGGCGGTGGCCTGGTTTGACGGGGCATCACAATTGGGAGGCTCGCAGTGTGGAGCAGGGGGACAAATAAAGATAAACACTCATTCGAGTATTCATTGGACCTTGAATTGCTGTCAGGGCACCAACACAAAGGCGGAGCTCATTGGGGCTTGGACCTCGCTCATTTTGGCTAGTCGCCACACAGATGTTTTGCTCCTCCTAGGCGATTCCAAGATCACCATTGATTGGCTAAATGGAAAAGCTGATCTACAAGTGGCATCCCTTAATAGCTGGAAGGCAAGGATCAAAGATGCCTCTCTACTCTTCAGGAATCTTACCTTCCATCATATTTACCGCGAAGAAAATAAAGTGGCTGACTCACTCTCGAAAAAAGCCTTGCATCTTCCCCCGAATCAAATTTACTTTTCATATTGGGAGGATGGACATGAAGGCATTTCCCACAAGATAAATCTTTGATCTGATCCTCATCTGCAATATCCAATTTTTGACAAAATGCAGAATTTGTAGGGACATAGATGACTCGAATCCATGAAAATGTGGAATGGGCATGATTAGTCGGTGACGCCGTCATGTAAACTTTTATATCCTTTTGAATATAAAGAGCATTTTTTTCTCGTGGAAAAAAAACAAAGAGTATCAAGTTTGGTATTATTTATCGGAAAGACTTATAATGTTAGTTATTATTTATCCGAAAGATTCATGATATTAGTTATTTCTTTCTAAATCAAAAATTGATTAGTGAAGAGAATTATCAATATAATTATTCAATAATTTTAACAAATTGTAACAACTTTAAGTTTAGGGTCTTTTTGAAACTTTGTAATTAGTTTAAATAGAGAATTAAATAGTTTAGGAGCTTATTTTAACTATACAAGCAAAGATAATTAAAAAATTAAGACAAAAATCCATATACATGAGTTATAACACATCTAAGTGACTAATCCATTACATAAATTTATCAATTCAGAAAGTGAGTTGACCTAACCACATGATAATTTCATAATTAATCATATAATGTGACATTTAATCATACCAACCAAGAAATTAATATATTAAAGAGACCCATAACAAATATAAATATTTAATAGCATAAATAATCCATCCAAAACCAAGAAACTCATCTCAACAAATGAATCATGTTTAGTGCATAGGTCTCTTGATCCTTTTAACTATCCCCAACCCAAAGTGTTGGGTATGGTTTCTAAGTTTGGGTACATACAAGAAGGCTCACTAGTCCATAAACCCACAAAATGTAGTTATCTTATCACAACACCCTCAACCCAAAGTGTTGGGTATGGTTTCTAATTTTGAGTACACACTAAAAGATTCACCAGTCCCTAAACCCACAAAATATAGCTATCTTATCACAACACAATCTTATTATCCAACCACAAAACAATCAACTATCTCCTTGTAGTCCAATTTGGCTATCTCATTGTAATGCCCAAGGTTATCTGACCAAGCTGCTTAATAATAAAAATTAAACAAACAAAAAAGGCACAAACCTAAAATAAAAAAAATCCTCTCATTAACCTCTCTAGCTATTTGGCCCTAATCTATCAACCAACTTGCATTTAAACACAAAAAGAAGTATCTTTTGTTTTTTCATAAATGTTTGTATATTGCATTTATACACAAAAGGGAGTATCTTTTGTTTTTTCCTAAATGTTTGTATATTGTCCCTTCAATTTTTCCACATCATCCTATAATAAATTTATGAAAAAAATAAAAACAAATTACACATTTCATTCCAATATACCTTCCATCTAACATTTTACATAAATGTTTGTATATCGTCCCTTAATTTTTCCACCCTATAATAAATTTATAAATAAAATAAAAACAAATTACACATTTCATTCCAATATACCTTCCATCTAAGGTTTTACAAATACAACTTAAGTAAACAGTGTTAGTGATCACACATTAAAAGTAGTATGCACTTTGTAGGACCACAAATACAATCATATTAAATTAAATGTCTCAACCATGTAAGAAACATCAATTGTAATTGCGGTGTCTAAAATCCACCTAATACTCCCCCAACCAAATCAAAATATATGTTATAACACATTTAAATAATTTATAAATTTATAAATTTATAATTTGTTTAGAGTTGATAAATAATTTTATAAATTATACAAAGTTTGTCATAAATTGGATGTGTTCATATTGATATTTATCCATTTGTAATTAATTATTATTTTTTTTTTTACAGGAACGAGTATGGGATTGTATTTAGTTCTTGGCGTAAATACCTTTAGTCAGGTTACAAAATGTGAGGAGAAACCCAGCTTTCCTTTACAACGAGGATCTCAAAGTTCTGAATACTCATAAACCGAAGGTTTCTACAAATAGCCAACGACTCAATCTTCGTTATTTTCCCTAACTTGTGTATACAGACGAACTGGTTCAGTAAAATGTGGAAAAACATGAGAGTACATAAAGCTCTTAAGGAATGGGATCCCAATCTTCGTCCCTGTCTCTTAGTAGGATGTCGGCTGAAAGAAGAGTTGCTTTGTTGGCTTCTGCGTTAGCGTCCTTGTTATTCTCCCTCAGCACATGGAAGAAATTTATACTCTGAAAGGATTTAGTTAGGGATTTGATTCTTGCCGCCAGTCTTGCTAATCTGAAGTCTTTGGGAGCAGAATTGTCCACTATAACTTTTATAATGGACTAAGAGTCACCAATTACATTAACCTCTTTGATGCCTAGATCTTTGACTTGTTTGAGGCCTTGGAACAGAGCCAGTGCTTCTGCTTGGATGCTGGTATTGTGGCCCAAGCCCCAGGCAAAGCTATGCTTGATTCTTCCTACTGGATTCTTAATGACACCACCTGCACCAGCTTTCCCGGGATTGCCTTTGGCTGCCCCATCGAAGAGAAGAGTATGTTTAGAATGGTTATTCAACCAGGCTGAAAAGTCTTTTTCCTTGAGTCTAATTTGCCATTCTTTGTTTGGCTTGCTTTGTCTCGCGACTTGTGAAAACTGGAGGCCCAACCTTTCTCCCCATTCAATATCCTACTGACTTAAATTGGTTTCCTCAAGCTGATCGCCCAAGCTTTCTTTCAGTTGGTTTTTTATCTTGATCGAGACAAGCTTCGCTTCCTGCACTTGAACTGTGAAAATTCTTTTGTTCCTTTCAAGCCAAATTTGTCAATAGATGATATTTGGCAAGGAGAGCCAGGCCACCTTGAAGCTTTCATTTTTTGGAAGTACCCCTGGGTAGTTGCTCATCTAGGTAGCAAATAGATCAGCGACGGAGGTGGGACATATAAGAGCATTTCTCCAGGGGCCCAGAGCCTCTTTCCAGATCTCTTGAGCAAAATTACATTCCAACATTAAGTGACAGAGATTCTCTTCATTTTCGAGGCACATTATGCATCGGGAAGGCTGTTGGAGGCCTCTTTTCTTCAATCGAACCCCTGTCAGGATTTTGTTGTGGCACATTAGCCAGCAGAAAAAGTCGATTTTAGGAATTGTCTTGTGGCCCCAAAGCCCCTTCCAAGTCACATGGCTAGGAGGGACGTGGGGTTGTTCCAGCAGTTTTGCATAGCCAAGAGCCACTGTGTAGCTGCCCGATTAGGATCCCCATCCACGTTTATCTTGTCTCCTAGCGTGAATCAGGGCCATGCCCTTCAGGTGAGTAAAAAACGTTTCATAGTCTTGTTTCAGCCCCAAAGGCACCTGGAGCTTCTTCCAACTAATCCAGTTGCAGTCTTCCCAACAAGAGATATCCCATAGCATGATGAAGTCGGCATTGACCATCCAATCTCGAAGCACATGCAGCGAGCTGATTTCGGCGACTGGGGGAGTGTTCATGATGTTGTCTTCCCAGATGTTAATAAGCTTTCCATTACCTGGAATCCAATACACATGGAGGTTTATCAATGGGGTAGCTTTGACGCAGAGCTTTAGGAGATGCGATCCATTTTTTGGAAGGGGGTTGTCAAGACAACGTTTCCTTTGACCCCTGAAATATTTTTTCCACAGAACAGTTTGTGCCCAACCAGGCTTTGGAGTGATAATTCTCCATATTTTCTTATCTCCCATTGCCACATTTTGAATGTTGAGGTCTTTAAAATTTAGTCCGCCTTCCAACAGGGGCTTGGTGACTTTGTCCCAGCTTACCAGGGGGATTCTCTTTTCGTTTTGTTTACCGCCTTTCCAAAAGAACTTATGGATGCAATCCTCCATTTTCTTGAGGATACATATAGGAGCCAACATGACAGAGAATTGAAAGATTGGGAGGCTACTGAGAACAACCTTAATAAGAACTATTTTACCAGGCCTGAATCTTGAGCTTGAAATTTTCTAAAAGAGGGAGCCAGTCTCTGCTAAAGGCAACCTTTTGGAAAATTGTAAGGCCCGGGTACTTGAAAGAAGACCAATTGGAAGAGGCCGCAAAGCCCAAGCACCTGGAAATGGCATTGAGGGTGCTGACAGGAACATTCCAATAGTAGATATGACATTTCCCTTTATTTAGAATACTTCCCGTTGCATCACAATAATCATCTAACACTCCTTTGAAGCGAGAGGCCGAAGTGGTTGCACCCAACAATAGAGAATCGTCGGCGAACAACGCATGATTAATATTTTTGACTCCTCTTGCAATGTTCAGGCCCATTATCTCTTGGTCTAGTTGTTTCTTCTCCAAGTAAAAGCTTAGAACAGAAGCTTGGAGAACGAAGAGAAGGGGGGAAAGGGGGCACCCCTGATGGAGCCCTCTTGAGGCTTTGAAGAAATCTGTTGCTCGCCCATTCAACAAAGGAGCGATCCAAGGCTCAGAGATACAAGACCGAATCTAATTGATGAAGTTATTTCTGAATCCAAACTTGTGCATAACATCAAAGAGAAAACTGTGTCTGACACGATCAAAGGCATTTGCGAGATCAAGTTTGATGACCATACCCTTTTCTTTTCGAAGCAGACTTGAGTGTATCGCCTCTTGTACTAAGATGAAGTTGTCCCCGATTTCTCTCCCATGAACAAAGCCCCCTTGATTCTCAGGAATAATAGAAGGGAGGAAACTTTTCAATCTGTTGGCTATCACCTTTGTTATCAGCTTGTAACCGATATTACAAAGAGATATAGGGCGAAATCTGTTGAAGGCATTGACTCCCTTTTCCTTAGGGATGAGGGCAAGGAAGGCAGAATTGGTGTTGCCCCCAATTTTATGACAGATTTGGGATTTCAGGACTAGTTTATGCAGATCCTTTTCGACTATCTGCCAACAATTTTGGAGGAATCTGGCAGTAAACCCATCTGGTCCGGGGGTTTTATCGGGCTCCATGGCAAAGAGGGAAGCCTTAATTTCTTCTTTAGTTACCTTATCTTCGAGAATCTGATTCATTCTATAGGTGATCTTTGAAGGTACCACATCAAGGAACTTGGAGTTCTGGACCCTCTCCCCTTCTTCGCTGTAAAGGTTTTTAAAATGGGAGGATGTTGTCCTTTTGATGCTAATGAAGTCCTTGTGAATAGTGGCATCTTCTTTGATTTCTGAGATGGAGTTAAAGTTTCTTCTCACTTGGGCTTGTTTGTGGAAGAAGGAGGTATTCCTATCTCCCTCTTTCAGCCAAATGTTTCGGGATTTCTATCTCCAATATTCTTCCTCCGACAAGCATGCCTTGTGGTACTTCTGCTGTAATTCTGCCTCCCTGTCCAGAATTTCTTTTGTGATTTCTGCGCTTTCCGTCTGTAGTTGATGGAGCTCCAGGCTGGCTTGGGCTTGTTTTCTTTCAGAAGATGGATTAGGGAGGGTTTTGGCCCAGCTTTTCAGGACTACTTTCACTCTTCTGATTTTTTCCTCCCAGATGAAGAAGGGAGATCCCTTGACAGGATCCCTCCAACTTTGCTTTACCTTCTTCATGCAATCCATTTCCTTGACCCATAAAGGGATAAATTTGAAAGGTACAGGGCCTAGGTTTTGTTGGGCCAAGAATTTGAGTTTGATTGGTTTATGATCTGAAACATTGCAAGGGAGAATATGCATACTAGCCTCTAGACCTAAAAGAAGGAAAGAACTTTGAACAAGAAACCTGTCAAGTCTTGTTGCAATATGACCAGGTCCGATTCTTTTATTTGACCAAGTGTGCTTACCATTGGAGGGCTTGATGTCGAGCAAATCCCACTCTTGCATGAGGTCCTCCACCCATTCCCTTGACGGACTCCTGACAATGTTGCCTCCACGCTTCTCTGACAAAAGCAAAGTGAGATTAAGATCACCGACGATGATGACTGTTGGTCCCCGGTTTTGACCATGTTCTTTGCCCATACTACATACCATTGACCTCCAATTATATGCCAGTACCACCCTTTTTGACCTCCTTTTGCTATAATCAACAACCCTTTCCCACTCAAAGGGGTCACCTAAGGTATCTT
>SNQJ01S0008273.1:353474-366959 GCA_010110895.2 Picea sitchensis
GGAAGCATTATTAGGTTTTATGTGATGATTGGTTGATGGTGATGATTTAATGTAAAGTTTTATTATCTCTCATATATTCTTGGGTGGAAGGAAGGGGAAAGGATGGAGAGTTCAACTCTCTATTGATATTGGAGGATTGTATCTTCCTCTTGGAGATTTATCCCTCCCTTTACATTTGGAAGCTGTAGCTACCTTTGGAATTCATTACTTCCCTTGAACAATAACTATTGATTATTTCTCATATATTGTGCATGGTGTATTGAGGTGTATTGGTGTAACTCTTATACTAGTTTTCATTTCTCATTGGATATAGTTGAATGGTTTAAGTATAAGTTGAAAAAGGTTTTAAATTGTACTTGATATTGATTCACCCCCCTCTCAGTATCAACAAAATGGATGGACACATTTTTACGATGGTTTTCCTTGTTGCTCCAGCCTTTTAACCTTGATATCAAATATCCTAGGCACAAGAAAATACCTGCAAAATAACAAGATGAGATCCCTTTCTTATCCACTATAATTTTAAGTAAAAATATATCTATTTATGATGATTTTCACAACAATAAACATGTAAACACTTAAACGCATAAACATGAAAGGAATAGTTCAAGTTATCTATTAATGGAAAGAAATAATGAAGCACTTAAAATCAAAGTTGATGTCGCAGCATCTCCTCCAAGCTCTCAATTACATCCCCCCATATCTCACACAATCATAAGTATTATGTTCTTGGGAAAATGGTAAAATGGTACAAAAACTTTGAGATATCTTGGGAAAATGGTTAAGGATTTAACTTGTGAGGTTGGGATTTAGTTCCTAGGATGGAACAAAGGGATATGGCTTGAATACTTGACCCAAAAAAACTCAGATCTCCCGAAACCTTTCCCTTAGAAAAGGTGGAATGGTTGTAACTTCTTCATCTATCCTTTAACACTAATTACATGGTGACTATCACTCCCTAAGACACTCTAGCAGAGTGATAGTCCAAAGTCATCACTCCTTGTGCATGGGAAAGGAGGCGATGATCCTCAAATAGGGCCAAAACCTTAAGGAAAAATATGGTATTTCGACCTTCAAATGATATATTTCTCTTCCAATTTGTCTAGGGAACATGAAAAGTACTCCCACATGGTCATGAATTTGTGACACTTAATAAAGTGCATGCAAAACTTAATAAAGTGCATGCGACACTTAATAAGGTTCATATGACACTTGGTAAAGTGCATGTGACACTTAGTAAGGTGCATATGACACTTGATAAGGTGCATACAACACTTGTTAAGGTGCATATGACACTTTATAAGGTGCATATGAAACTTACGACACTTATCATAATGTGACACATAATTGATACATAAGTGTGACACTTAGTATAATTTGATACATAAGTGATACATAAGTGTGACACTTAGTAGAATTAGATTCAAAAGCATGACACTTGGTAGTGTGAGAATTTGGTGTGTATGAGGGGGCATTTCACCCATTTCAATGGAACCCCCTCTAAGTACTGAGGTAATTTCCTTTGATTGAGATAGACTAGTGGAGTCTCACCTTCCTTCCTACCTACCTTTCCAAATACTAGTGCATTTTTACGATAATATCATGGTACATCGCACTATTATAGAAAAAGGTTATTTTGTTAGTATTATATCCTCAATTGCTTGGACATCTATTGGTTCCCCTCAGTTTATGTCAGTGACCCATCATCTATGGGATTTTAATAGAATATCTAGTGAACCTTTAGGGATCCTCCCTCATCTACCCATCATTTTAGGAGGGAAAATTGTCTATATCGATTTTACGGTAATCCTTTTTCTCCTTGGGTGGGACTATGTTTACGCTATGAAAGTTGTCATGTCCACACTCTTTCGAGTTATGCATTTCCCTCATAATGGAAACATCGTGACCATTGACCATTTTTCATTCATTGAACCTGATCTAACCATCGAACATCCAAATCCCATGAGTGTTCCTTCTATGCAAGTGGTATCCCCCCCACCATAAGTTAATTATGTTGCATCATGTCCCATGCGTTCAATTTCTAATGAGAGGGAGCCTCTCATTGTATTCTCATTTTCTTTGCATTTAGTTATGATAGTTGACATGGTAACTCACTCTCCAGGGACATTAGAGTCTATTATCCCCCCTATTGATCAGAGTGAGTCTCTTGACATGTATTCCTTCCAGATAATTATTCTTTCATTTGATGAAGACCTATTGGAAACCATGGTTAAGGTTAGAAAGCATAGTTCTTTTCCTATGTCAAGCCTGTTAGAAAATGAAACAGATAACTACAAGCATATTTATTTTCCTATTTCAAGATCGTTAAAAAATGAAACAGACCCCCTTCTAATTAAGTTGAGTCTTCCACTAGATCTCGTACCTAAACCTTCATTTCATCCACCTATGCCAGTTAATCCTCTTTCTTACTCCCTCTCTGGTGAACCTATTCCTATTAGTAGCTATGAGTCTCATTGTGCGCAAAAAAAGAGTCGGTAGACGAAATGAAGCTTGGGGGGCATGTCTCCAGCCTCTAGACATCATGTTGGAGTTAATCCACTAGATTTTTCCAATCATGTTGGGGGGAAAGTACCAACCTATGGAAATCATGTTGGGAATAAAACCCACTAATGGGTATCACTCGATCATAGTTTTATTCTCTATTTCAAGCTAGTGTAAAAATGAAATCGACCCCGAGCACAATTTTATTCTTTGTTTCAATCTCGTGTAAAAATGAAACTGACCCTGAGAACAATTTTATTCTCTATTTCAATCTCGTGTAAAAATGAAACCAACCCCGAGCATAGTTTTATTCTCTGTTTCAAGCTCGTGTAAAAATGAAACTAACCCTGAGCACATTTTTATTCTTTGTTTCAAGCTCATGTAAAAATAAAATCGACCTCGAGCAAAATTTTATTCTTTGTTTCAAACTTGTGTAAAATTGAAACCGAACCCGACCACAATTTTATTCTATGTTTCAAGCTTGTGTAAAAATGAAACCAACCCGAGCACAATTGTATTCTCTATTTCAAGCTCATTTAAAAATGAAACTGACCCCGAGAACAATTATCTTTCTGTGTCAAGCTCGTTAAAAAATGAAGCAGACAACTGAGCATATTTTTATCACTTTTTCGGGCTCGTAAAAACTATATGAAAAGGAACTCTTTGGAGTACAACCAAGCATATTTTTATCACTTTTTTGCACTCATAAAAACTATATGAAAAAGTAACTCTTTGGAGTCTTCTTTAAGCTCTTTTCTGACTCCCTAAACATGAAAATATTGTCGAGTGAGATTGTTTCCTTTCACACTCACTAAAAGGATTTGAAAGGGTGTCTATTCAGTGTAATTTAAACCCTTTTTCAAAATGGATGGACTAATTATGAAAAATGTATACTCTAGTCAATCATGACTAGAAGAGTTCTCCCTTGTATTGTTTTACACTTTTCCAAGCTTGGGGAACTAAATTTATGAAAAACAACAACCTTGGAGTCTTCTTTAAGATATTTTTAGACTCTCTAAACATGAAAAGACCACAAGCCTACCTTCTTTGAGCTCATTAAAACATGCAATGAAGGACCCATATGGGACCGAACCCCTCCTTCTTCAGGTTTGTTAAACATATGTTGAGGGACTCGTCGAAGATGAGCTACACTGAGCATATTTAATCCTCCTCGTGCTCATTAAAAAAAAAGGTAATTGCCAATCATGGTGGGGGGGGGAGGCATTGAAGGAAGTGGGTCACATTTTTGGAAAATAGTATGGCAGTTGTCTACTTTCACCCTCGAACATGGCACCTATTTGCATCTCATGTTACAGTTGGATAATCTACTTGTCTCTGAGTCATACCAATCCTATGAGTCCTCACACTTATTCTGGTCACTCGAAGCGTGCCCCAGTGATTGTCGTGCTATGTTTTGGTCTATATCTCAGTCAATTCAATGCTATCAAGTCATTTTTCGTGCCTCACAATGTTCAAGGGAAGTTTCACCTAAAACCAACTATTCTGTAATATTACCAAATTCCATCCTCATGTCATTCCATATTTATTTAATCCGCCATCTTACATCATTTTTCGATGCTTGTCCCATTTCAATGATGGGGGACACATCATGGCCCTCCTTCAACGAGTCTATTTCTGTCGACTTCAACACATTATTTGGGAATTAAACTTAGAAACCAATTAGTACCTTGCAACCTGTATGCCTCAACGACAGGTTTCCTCACCTTTGAAAATAGGTTTTCACCATTGACCTATTATCAAATGATTCCACGAATGTTCAACCTCAGATCATTTATTCAAATTCACTAGAATGTACTAAGGTACCTTGGGAGTCATTTTCATAATTGGTGATTTCCCTCGCACTTGTTAACAATATACATTAATGATCAGTAATCAAGTGGTTTCTACCATGTTCGACATCATGACATTTGTTCACATGGATAGAATCATACTGTTTCGGGATTGGGATGAAGACCCTAGATTGAGTGCTCACTATGTTATGTGGTTCATCCGAGCTGCATTGGAGATCATTTGTGTATGTAGAAGATTCCAGTATAACCATCATATTAGCAATCTCACCAATGTATATGTTGTCACATAGATCCACTTTGTATTGGTCCATGGCTATGTTTTTTCATATCGTATATCCAATGTGTATTATTTCATGGATATGACCTCATTGATTCATGGAGGTATGGATCCATGATGTATTTTTGGTGACCATATCCTTCTTCAATGATTTCAAGGATTTGCAATGTATTGGTCAGCGACCATGCTTTGAGTCAGTTTATTCTAATCATAGGTATTCCTTCCTCGAGGATAATACATATATATTGTTTGATGTTTGTTTGTAGCTTCTTTTGGGCTCTCTTACTCCATCTCCCTTGCATTAATATTTTTGTAAATAGTTTTGGCCATCAGTTTCTCCTATGACCTCATTCTTTAGGGGGCATATGTTACACACCTAAATGTCGCACTTAAGTGTTGTAATTATAGTATGCACCTTACTAAGTGTCGCATGCACATTATCAAGTGTTGTATGCACCACAAAAAGTATTGCATGTACTTTATTAAGTGTCACAATTTTGACACCATGGAAGAACATTTGTCACAATCCCTAGTCATTGTGGAGGAGAAAAACTCATCATGAGAAGGTAGAAATAATGATTTTTACCTTGATATTTTTACCTTTTTTGAAGGTCAATGCTCCCCTTCCCATGTATAGGAAGCAATGAACTCTTGTCAATGCTCTTATGCCCATGTATAGGAAGTGTTTTCAACCCCCTATGCTCGGTGTGGGGGAGATTTGAAGTGGTTATAGGGATTTATGGCTAGCCCACCTTATTCTAAGGGTTAGTTACAAGAAGATGAGGTCAAGGATTTGATTCATATCTCATGGATCCATCTTAGATAAACTCAATATCCATGAGATAAGCTAGATCCCAACTTATGGAGCTAAATCCTCAACCATTTCCCAAAATACTCCATGATGGTTAAGCCTACAACTCCTATATAATGAGTGCATTCCAAGGTAAAGGGGGGGGAGAGAATATTTCATAGAATTATACCTATCCTCTTATGGCATGAAGGGGATGGAAAAAGGATATCTTGGAGGAACTCTAGCACAACAGCACAAGGTTGTAAGTTTTTCCATGTTTTCCATTATTAATATATAACTTGGTGTATTTCTCTTAATGTCTACATTCTTCATTTCATGGATGTTTATCTTTATCTTGTTTAATTCCAGCATAGATAAATATACTTTCATCTAAATATATATAGTAGCATAAGAGGATTGTCTCATCTCTTTTAGGAGTTATACTTCGATACTAGGAGCTTGGAGATCAAGTTCAATTGTTGGAGCAGCAAGGACAACCTACAGGAAAGAGGTAAGTCATATAGATTTTTCTCTTTCTCTCTCTCCTTTGATTTCATTAATGAACATATAAATTAGTATTAAGGGGAATTTAGTTTCCATTTGTTTTACTTTTGTCTTGGATCGAAGGAAACCCGATCCAAGGGGAGTTCAACCTTTCCACGGGGGGGATTTCTCATAACACAAGGTCCCTTGATTCTTGGTTGGCATCGCTCTTAGGGAGACAAAATCCCTTGGTTCTATGAGTCAACACCCTTTGGACCCATTGATTCATAGAGTTCGACCTGCTTTATTGTACACACATCCTTTGGCATATATATTAGAGAAAAAAGGTATGATATACACAAAATTCCACCTCAAAATGCATAATTTAAGAAACATGCAAAAAATATTCATGACTTAATATTAAATATGGTCAAAGACAAATATTTAGTCATATTGTGGTGGGAAAATGTACCTATGATGATCATTTGAGATAGGAAATAATTGGGCTCATCAACTACACAAATTTTATCAATCCTGATTTAAAGTTTAAAAATAAGACATGGGATGGCAATGAAAACACTAATGAGAGAAAGTTGAAATACCAATATTTTATCAAACCTAATTTTGTTGATCAAAATTATTTTCCCGACATTATGATCTTAAATATTATATGTCAATGATATTATTCTTCTCACAAAACTATTAATGATCTTCACAAGAAACTTAAAGTTCTCCAAAAATTTTGCAAAAAATATGAACTCATGATTAAAGTTTATAAAACCAAGATTATGATAGTTAAATCTAATTAAAAAATTATCCATCAATTTTGTATAGGGATAACACCCTTAAAGGGGTACAATCTTAAAAATACTTAGGAATCAATTTCAATTTCCATTTAATTTGGAATCATCGTGTTGAGAAGAGAATCAATTATGACTGAAAAAATTAGAATGGTATTACAAATAGATGTATAAATGTTGAACTTTGGGATTGGGATAAGCTCAAATTCATTTTCAACGATTTAGTTATCCCTCCTATTTTTTATGGTAATAAATTTTGTTCATGCAACATCTCTCATAAGACTTGGAGGTTAATTGAGCAAATCCAAAAACATTTTATAACCTCTAATTTTAAAATCAAATGCAATGCTTCTTACCCCATTCTCTTCACTGAAGCAAGATGTACTTTTGTAGAGTCTAAAATGATGATTATGTATATTTAGATTATAAACATAAAGTGCTTAAGTTGAGCACTTATAGCCTCAAAAGAGGTTGTGCTACATATTCTAAGGAATGTCTTAACTATTGGAACATGAAAGAAGACAACCAAATTAATAATATCGATAATAATAACTCTTACATATTTATGAAGTTTAAAAATAATACTTGGAATCAATATTTTATTCATGGAAACCCTTCCTTTTTCCCTCTTGTGGGCTCATAACCCCCTTTTGACTCATATTTCACCCACCTATTTTTAAATTTCGCAAAGTATTGTGAAGGTTATGTCTAATGAAAAATTTAAACTATGGTAGGTGGGGTCCCCTATGAAAGAGCATTGATATTATATGGTTCTTATATGCCATACGTTTTCTTGGTATCAAGGGGGTTGTAGCCTCCTTCTGGTTGGATACAGAGAATTCAGGGAGTTGTAGCTTCCTTCAGGTTGGATCCTGTAAATAGGGGGTTGTCGCCTCTTTCAAGTTGTAACTGGAGAATTTGGAAGTTGGTGCTTCCTATGAATGAATTCTTGATATATATAAGAAGACATATTGTGGTTTTCTCCCATTTGGGTTTCCACATAAATATTGGTGTACTTTGTATTTGATGTGGTGTTGTTGATGTGATGCTACTTATGATTATATGCTCATGACATATTGAATGCAATCATATATGATACATTGATGATAAATTGTTGAACATTGTTGATAAAGTGAAAGAATATGTATTGTGGTTGAAAGTGGTAAAAAGTGCTCATATTGATTCACCCCATTCCCCTTTTAGTATTCTGAATTCTCTCTCTCCAACCCCCTCAATTCTCCATCCCCAACCGAAAGGTGGCTACAACCACATATTTCTCAGTATCCAACCTAAAAGAAGTTCCAACTCCCTGATTCTCCAGCTCCAACTGGAAGGAGGCTACAACCCCCTTTCCTTTCCCTGTCCTGCCTCCTTGAAATATAAGTGTAGACCAATTTTCATTACCATAATCATTGGCACTGTCACTGCCACTGTCATTTCCATTGCCACTGCCACTGCCACTATCACTTTCACTGTCACTGTCAGATCAACATGTAACTTGTCAACATGTCATTGTATCCATCCTATCACATGAACCTTTCCAACCTATCACTGTCACTGATACTCAACCAGATCCTCTCACATGGATCATATACCAAGGACACCTCTCAACTAGATGTCCAACATCACCAACACATGTTTTTATCGAGCATGTACCAATGCCACCAATATACCATCACAAGATATGTGTCTCAACCAAGTAGCAACATGTACCATGTATAAACTTGTACCTAATCTTGTACCATCAACCATGTACCATAGAAAGTGCATCCACCATGTACCAAACCATGTACATCAACCTGTAAGACAACCAGTGCATCAATCATGCACCAAACCTCCACCAATATGCCAATATCACACAGATTTGCCTCAAGCATTATGCCAACATCAAGTGTCCAACATGCATATCAATCATGTGCTAAACCAAGAACCAAGATATGCCTCAACAAGTATTATACAAATATCATGAATACATGCATCCAATCATGTACCCCAATCCATGTGCCTCAACCATATAGCATATCACTCATGATATGTCTCAATCATGCCATACACCATAACATCATCAACATGTAACCCTCAAAACATGCATATAAACATACATGTAACTATGTAACGAACATGGTGTATGTGATCACACACCTACATACCTTCCTCAACTTCAGGAACAAGAGAATAACATCTTCATAAAACTTTACCTTAGTCTCATGGGACTAGTTTTTGGATTAGTGTAGTGTCCCCAAGGCCGAGTCCTGTTGTAAATCATGTTCTGAAAAGAATTGTAATTATATTTTATAGGCTGGTGAGCCAAGTTTTTATAAGCTAGTGGCTTATGTGTTTGCTAGGCCAGGGAGCCTAAGTGTCGAAGGCCAGGAGCCTGTTGTTGTATATGTAATCACACGGAAAAAATTAATAAAAATGTGTAAACACCGCCAGGTGCAAACCGACCAAGATGAATGAGTGAAGGGGGACTGAGATTCCACAAAGAAGGCAAGGGATTAGGGGTTGGAAGGTGGGAAAGGGGGCTAAGTGTTAAGCCTATGGGGCTTCAGCCTTGGGAATAATATTTTAATATTATTCCAAGAAGGCATGAGCATTTCATGTTTTATCCTAAGTTCCTAACCATGAGGAAGGTGATGTGTGTTGGGTAAACATAGTTTTCAGGGTGACAAGTGCCAACCCCAATCCATGCAAATAAAATGACGAAGATGAGACGTGATGGGGGTTCTCCTCCATACCACACGACAGCCTGAGTCCATACGGCCTCTGAGTGGTACGATGGATCCAACCTCTGCAGAAAAACCTTGTACATATTCTGAACTGAAAAACATGTGTTCATCTGGAGAATCTATGCATATCCTCTATCTGAGATCAAGCCTGTGCGTGGGGTCTCTATCCCAAAGTCGTGACCGTGATCCATTTGGCCATTGTTGAGCCTGTAGGAAAGTCGTGTCAGTTTTCTTTGTTGATTGTTGTGGCCACACAGTGCTGGATTGCATGTGTCTTGTTGGCCAGTGGCGCAACACCCTCTCTAGGAGAGAGAGTGTACAGAGGAAGGAGAGAACTCCTGGAAAGAACCTTGTAGCTGCCACAGAGCGTGGAGACTTCCGGTCGGGCCTATTGTTGTAACCCAAGGCAAGGGAGGTTAGCAGCTGAAGGACTGTCTAGGTGACAGAGAAGGTGTATACTCCTGGGGTGGAACAAGTATGTGGGGAATGAGGGTATGTGGGCAGTGAGTGTGAGAGGTTCCTGGGAGAGAATCCCATCCTTGTAGATGTGTACTATTTCCCTCTAACCTTAGCCTAGTCTAGGATTCCTTGTCTTGGGGTGGAGCTTAGTCCCAGCTCGGGGGTGACCCACTGTTAAGCTGATGAGCAGTGCGGTCTAAGGCTGGGAGGTTCATGGAAGGCCTGCACTTGGTTGGTGGAATCTACCACTGTCCAAAGATAAGTACCAGATGATGCTTTAATTATGTTTATGTATCTCTGTGTATTATAATCATCATGTATTCTACTATGTATATGAATTGATGTTAAATATTATTGATTGTTGATTATGGCAGTAAATCATATGATTACTCTATGTTGAATGTGTTTAACTTGTTTTGAATGCATTTGATTAATTGTGAGTGAGAATGTTGTTATTCCGCGTAATAACACCTACACAGTAGTGAGTGAAAAGTGGTGCTACAACTTGGTATCAGAGCCAAGGTTTCGACACTGAGCTTAGATGGGCCAGTTGAGTGGTCTTTGGACCAAGGGTGTGAGGATAAATTATGTCTGGAGGACCAATTTCAGACCCTGGTAATCTCAAGAGGTATAGCCGTGTGCAAAACCGCAGTCGGTGTGGTCTATGGCCACAGGGAGAGAGGACTCCACACCAATAGTGTTAAAGCCTTAGGATCTGTTCGAGAGGGAAGGTGAACCCTCGTGACCATCGGATCTGGAAAATGTGCACAGGGATTAAAATCCCTTTTGAAATGCACAGGAGTGTGGGAATCGTGATACACGAAATCTGGAAAACCCAAAAAAACCATGGAGATCTACGTGGTAGATCTGAGAGGAAGGATCAACCGTTAGATATGGTAGACTCGCACTCGAGATAGTCGTGAAACCTTTCGTATTTTGTAAAGTCGGGAGATGGGAAGTGAGGGAGGTAAACACCTCCAAAAACCCGAAACCCGAAATCTCGAAACGATCTACACCATAGACTGTAGGAAGGGAGTTGACCATTCGATTTAGCGGAGGAGTAAACCATATTTTTTTTCGGGATTTTTGTAGATGGAAGTTCGAGATGTGGGGTGCATGAACTCCTGATGCCCAAAAACCCTGAAACGCTGAAAATATATGCTCTGTAGATTTGAGAGGGGACCTAACCATTGGATTTTTCTTGGAATGGGTGTGGGCGCATGAATGTGTACCACGTGCCAGTGAGTCGAGAATACAGGCGAGAGTGGTGGGACCAAAAGACGTCATCGAAGGTGACATGGACCCTCCTGAGTGTACCATGTGCCACTGTGGTGAAGGGAAACAGCTATGTTGTGGGCTCAGAGAATAAAGTAATTCACGATTTTGGAATTCGCAAAGGAGGAGCACGAAGGCTCAACACTCCAACTCGCGAAGTCACGAGTTGGCAAAGAAGTGCTAGCACTTAGCCCTAACATACGATCATGTGTAGTAGGTTCTAGAGAGGAGGGAGCCATACCCGTATCGCATCTCGGGTATCGGTGTTTGGAGGAAATGAGTCGAGGATCTTCGACTCACGAACTCAAGAGATCATGAGTTGCGAAAGGGTGACTTTGGTTACAAAGATTTAACTGTTGGATCTTCGTGGACCGAGATTCCAAAGTTCCAAAGTACTGGAATTTGTAGAGCCAGATAGAGCTCAGAAAACTTTGTGAAGTCAAAAAAAATTTCTTGTTCACGTTGGCTTATGAATGTTGTAAGTTTTCTTGAAGGTTTAAGGGCCTGACAAACTTCAGTTGACTGCATGTTGTGTGTGCAGAGTTCAACGAGTGTCAGGATAGTCGAAAACTGACTCCAAGTATGGAATTGGAAGAGGTGCAGATTGCCTCTAAAACATAAGACGAAAGAGAAGGAAAGGATGTCAACTTGGGAGTTGAAGGAACAAACTCTATTGGGCATGGAAAAGAGATAGATAAAGAGGGATGCATGATGAAACTCATTGAAAAATTGTAGAAAGATGCCCAAGCTCGCTGAGATGATAGCCGAAAGCTCATGAAAATCAGGGATCGACAGGGTGAATTCAACTTAAAAATGTTGAAGAGCCTAGAAATAATAGAAAAGAAATTGGAAAAAGAGAGTGACACAAGCAGATCAAGAAGTGTTAGAACCCCTGAGAGCAGAAGAAGATCGAGGAGTGGTAACAGACATTACTGTCTCTCCCCAAAGCATTCTGGAAAGGAGACACACAGTAGTTCAAGCTCGTCCCCTACCAGAAAACACTGAAAATCTGGAAGGGATGAATTGAAAGGGGAAATCAACAAGATTAAACCACCTACATTCAATGGTGAACATAAGAAGGAAGAAGATTCTGAAACATGGTTGTTGAGTATGAAGAAATACTTCCAACTGCAGAATTATTCTACCCATGCAGAAGGAAGAATTGCAATGTACCAACTGAAAGGAAAAGCATCCATGTGGTGGGATCAGTTGGTGCAGGTGCAACACATCAGAGAGAAAGAGGTCACGTGGAAGGAGTTTAAGAGGTATTTCGAGAAGAAATACCTGACCAAAAGACACTATGACAGAAAGATGAAGGAGTTCTTCGAACTCAAGTTAGGCAGCATGACCATTCATGAGTATGAAAGAAGTTTTCTAGAATTACCGAAGTATGTTTATTTCATCAAAGACGAGGCTATCAAAATTTAGAGGTATCTGAGTGGACTGCCACCTTCCATTGGTGACAAGATTCAATATGATGATCCTAAGACCATGGAAGAAACCATAAGAAGGATGAAATTCTTATACAAACAGCAAAGAGAAAAGCCTACCTTTTGAAAGTCTTGGGATGACCAGAAGAGGTTTAAGAAAGAACAGAGGCAGAAGGGAAACAGGCCTCCCTTTTTTTGGAACAGTCCTTGGGGACAGACATCGTTTAGAGAGCCCAGGAAAGTTGAAGGGAGTGAACAGATGCCAAGATTTCCACCTATGGAGTGTTGGGGTTGTAAAGGGAATCATAGGTACAGAGACTGCCCCCACAGAAAAGATAAAGTGAGAATTGTCCATACTGTTCAGCAAGATGAAACAGTGGAGGATATGGGCAGCAGAATGTCGAGGATCTACGCATCCCTGGACAACAAACAAGTAGAATTTCAATCGCACATGATTGAAGTGGAAGGTACGATCAACAACCAACCACTTGTTATTTTAATTGATTCGGGGGCTAGCCATAGTTATATAGATCCTATAGTGGTGGAAGGTTTGCATTTAACAAGAATCAAACATGAAAAGTCTTGGCTAGTGAAGTTGGCCATAGGAACCAAAAGGAAGGTTAATGAATTGGTTAAGTCCTATTCAGTAGACATGAAAGGAATGAGCACTAAGGCTGAATTGAACATTCTACCTTTAGGCTCATACGATTGCTTAATTGGGATGGACTAGTTGGACCAGCACCATGCCCTTATGGACTGTCGTAAAAAGAGGTTTACATGCCTGAACGAAGAGGGAAATCAGGTAACAGTCCAAGGAATTCCTAGAGCCATGGTTGTTAGGGAAATCCCAGCCATGCAGCTGAAGAAATGTTACCGAAAAGGTTGTCTATTATTTGCAGCTTAGGTGCAAGAACCATCCCAAGATGTAG